>CABFPE010000018.1:2726992-2748125 GCA_900660155.1 Hofstenia miamia | reverse complement strand
TATATATATATATATATATATATGATAGGTCCACGGTTATCTTGGAGTTCAAACCAAAAGCAAGCATTCATTGTATCCAATTTTTATAATTTCCATGTGTTGGCACTTCTTACCTTTGCATTAAATCAAATTCTCAGCACCAGCTTTGTATAATAAGTTATTATTAATAACGCATCAATCCTAGCATTAGTGATATTTTTCAAAAGTAACAGAAAGATTAAAGAATTGAAATTTATTTAACGCATGTTTTCAACTATTTTTTAAATGAGAAATGACAATAAATGTATCTTAACACAAAATCTACTATTTCATGATATGCAATATGTATGACTCAAATGAATGTTGATTCATTATGGCTCCCAATAGATAGCTAGTCTTGGAGAAATCCGTCCAGTTTGAGTGCAAAATTCAGAGAACAATTTTATGAGCAGCAGGTAAAGCAAAGGATTTTTCCTGAAGTAGAATGCAAAGTTTACTCATTAACATCTTTAAAATTCTTTCACAGGTCACAGAGAGCTGCATCTGTGTTTTGCACGATGTATGTTCTCAGTTTTACAGTGAATAACACGTTAAATTATAAGGAGACTTTAATGCATACAGTAAACGAATTACGTAAAATGCATTGGAATTGAATTAAATTGCTAAAAATACGCTAAGAGTAAAATGAAAAAGTTCATCCAAAATTTCTAAACTTACCTGAAATTTGTGAGCATGAGAAATACTCTTCAGTTACACAATTCTTCAAATTAAGTCTACTTGCAAACTAAAACCCTATTTACAGCAGTATTATTACATATTACAATGCAATCTCTAATAAAGTTTTTCATTTCACTTGTTAAAGCCAGCTTCATCATTTCACGAGATAGTTCGGTTAGCCATAGTACACAATCATTTCTGCTGCATTCTATTTTTTGTTTCATCTAAGAAATCATAATAAAACTAGATCACAATTGTTTACACATATTTTTCAGAATGCTTATGCTGTGGATGCGGAGCCTTGTATATAAAACAATTTTAGTGTTAAATCTAACAGATTTCCAAGATCAGTGCCTCACACAATGCATTAAACTGATTCAAAATCACGATGAATTCTGATTCCAAATGGAGTTTTACACTCAATCTACGTTTTATTTAATAAGATGTATCCTCTATCCAATAACAAGCAATAGTTAAGTTCAACAATGTGATTTGAGTTAGCATTCTGAAACTAGAAATTTATAAAAGTGAAATTGCTGATCACTCGGATTTGTCAACAGCTGTACATGTAGGCAGGGATCATCAAAAATTTATTGAATCTCGTGCAATCAATTTTTGCTACTACCAATCAATTAATTGTATGTGTAAAAGTTTTTCAATAAATTATTCAATTAATTGCAATTAATTGGAATACCGATAATCATGCGTCATTGCACTTCAGTAATTAGCCAGGTAGTTTCACACAACTACAATAATGCGAGTGAAGTGAGGAAGAAAAGCCAAGGTGAGCGTCGGTTCAACATGAATAACTTTTTCATGAGATGTTTCTATCTAACTGATCATTTTAAGCTAAAGACTAATTTTATTCAAAGTCTTAAACACCAATTAATTGCAATTGGAGATGTTAAATAAATTAAAAGTAATTTGAAAAAAGACCAATAAATTAATTGCAATTAATTGAACACCAATAAATTTTTGATGACTCCTGAATGTAGGAGTATCGTAATTGAATGCCTAAGTTACGCGAGGGTGTTGATCCAAAATCAGTTTACTAGAAACATCACTTCCCAACCCTACTCGTAGTACACGTATTTTAGTTCGAACTATATCTTTGTTATATAGAGGATTGTATAATGCAAATACGCGAAATAAAAATGTGCTTTTGTGGACATTGTTGCAAATCAACAGGCTCTGTTGGAATAACGCTATTAACTAATTCAATCAAATATAAATACCCGCTCCCTAGCAATTTAAAGGAACCTGAATACTTGGAGCAAACCAACGTCCAGATAATACTAAAAAAGTGCTATGACGTTATTCTTATACAGTCTGCTGATCTGCAATAACATCCTTTTCGAACCAAACGTATTTATGAATTATTTTAGGTTTACAAACACGCACCATTGAACATGAAAATTCGATTGATGAAATTCAATTGATGGCATGGTACCTTATCGCAGCTTTGGGAATTGAGAACACAACCAACGGTGCTAATCCACGATATAAACCACGAACACCGTGTTCCTTAACAGTTTGCCGTACACAATCCCAGATACCATTAAATCGAGGCTTTCCTTTGTCTTGCAACTGAAGCTGAGTTTTTACATACTCTGTAGGCATTGTAATGCAGATCTCAAGTCCTCCAGCAATTCCACCTATAATTATAAAAGAAAAAGCTAAAATTATTAACGTTACCAGCAAGAATAGACTTAGTGAAAAACTGGAATTTACTACTAGATTCAATTTTCACACTTTGAGGGCCAGATGCAGCTGCAACAAATTTTCTCTGTGAATACACCGGTGAATAGTGTAATCCCAGTGTATTAATGTCATTGATGGAAAACCTTGGCATGATGCAATTTAAAGAAATGTCCTAAACTAAAAATTTTTTACTAATTTTTCCTATGGTCAAATCGTTCAATTGGCAACTATTATAGACTTAAGTGGCACAACGCTCAACTGTAATATAAAACTAAATGTAGAAATTAAAAGTTAATGTAAGAATAAAAAATAATTAGAACATTTATGAATGAACATACAGACACAAAGAATTTTTTATGAATTTTAGCAAAATCTGTAACCCGGTTACAAATTTTTATTAATCAAGACTATATATATATATCCACAGGTAATTTTCTTTCCTAGCATTGATGTGTAATTCCTTAATCTTCGTAATTCCGCCTAATTTGCTTATAAAATTTCACATAGTAAAAGTTTTTACCTCAAAAATATTACTTAATATTAAATTGTACCGAATATTTTGCATGTAACTAGTCAATTTTCTTTCATTTTAATTATCTAATATAAGGAATTTGGTAAAATAGTTGTCTTCAAATGCACCTAGTAATAAAATTTGTATGATTCAATATTCGTTGTTTTTTGAACTAATTTTTCTCATATTTCGATTGGTAATTTTGAATACTAAATGAATTTATTGATGAATGCTGAATTTAAGTATATACGAAGGTTTTAAATGAATATGACTACAATAAATACATTGTTTAGTATTCGAACTCTTTAGGGATATGTGGTTATATGTTTTGGCGTAAAATGACAATTTTTATGAATGATTTCTCTTACAGTTTTAAAAATAGCAGTTTATCGAACACTGTGGTTATCTATTCGACGCGTTCTATTATAGATAATTTTTCAAACACCTTCTTCTTCGAATAGTTACATTTATACTTACGTGCTATTAAATTTAGATTTAATGGATATATGTTCAATAATGGATACATACATATAAATTTAAATTACATGACGCATTTATTCTGCAAAATTTTTAACCTGTTGAAAACGTTGACAGCTATGTCTTAGAAAATTGTGTTTGGTACAGGTAATTGTGCAAATTTGCATTGCCTATAGGTTACATATTGATACATATGTAAGTGTTTCAGAAATGTATTTTGTGAGTGTGGGTTAAGCAATTGCCTATAGAAGATATTAACATTAACACTGATTAATGTAAAATTAAAGATGCAAAGCATTTTATCAATTTTTTGAAAAATGCTCAAAGCCAATAAGCAATGTAGAAATCTTAGGATATTGACACATATCCATATAAATGTGGATCAATTCAAGTTTAGGTCTTTTTTAAAAAAATCTGATGACTCATCCAAGCAAATTTTTACGAGGAACAATCTGACATCCTTAAAATTTTGAAAAAATCAATTGTTGAGTCGCTATAGCTCTTTTTTTATTTTACCGATATAAAACAATTTAGCACAGTGACAACAGTTTTTTGAAACTTTAAAACATTGTAAATTATACTTTAGTAAGTATATTTAATAGTTTCATTAAAATATTTATTGTAATAATGGTAAACATATAATAATTAGCGTAAAATTATAAGAGATGCTTGGATGAGTCATCAGATTTTTTTTTAAAAAAAAAGACCTAAACTTGAATTGATCCTATAAATGTATTGCAGAAAGTGCTCCTAGGAAATGAAGAACATTTGTTAAAGAATATGCTTGTGTGAATGAAAATTTCGTTTTCATTAAGAAACATTTAAATTCTTCCCAATAATAATTGATCAGGGAATCAGAATGTCTAATGCTGATAGCAGCCATTTATAACCTCGACTATTTTTCCTTTTGAAAGATCAAGCCCTGCGTAAAGTTCGAGGTTGTAGGACCTCGGATTTTTGTTTTCATTATTTTAATTTTTTTTGAAGAAAGTATTCTATTAAAAAATTTCCTAAAAAGTTGATGCTAAATATATCGAAAATGATTGTGATTTAAATTGTTACGTCGCAAAAAACAAGTTACATTCTCAAATTCACCATTTGTCAATTAACAGTGTAAGAATTTTTATTCATTATTCTCTTGATTCTGTGAGGGGATTATGTGGCACTCTGCTCTCGTTCTACGCAACCCATGGCAATGAGTGATGGCAACTCGTGATTACGTACGCGTCTTTCAAATGTTTGTGGATCTGCCTCCATTTTGTTAGCATATTAAATGTTGAGGTGGTACAAGCACCCCAACACCAATATTGGGGTGGCAATTACCACCTCTCTTCCGGCACCACTGGGCACAAAGTATTCTATTGTGTTAATTAAGATGAAACAAAAGACAAGTTGTGTAATAAAACTCAATTTTGCACAACCTTATTCGGAATTGAAAGTAAACCCAGCTCACAAAAGTGCAGTCATGTGTAATTTGCTTTGAAGGCAGAAACGTAGATGGATAACCCGTGTCCCTTTCCAACACAATGTGAATATGTAAAAATAATATTCATATTTTACATCAACAATTGTATAGAACATCGGGATGTCTCTAAAAGATAAGCTAATGTTCTCAACTTATCTTCATTCACTACAACTTCGTCGCTGATATGCACTAGCAAAGCTAAATTTACTTGTCTCAACCTTTTTGAGTGGAGTAATTGACCACTTCAGTTGGGGTCGCACAGAATATGTGTTTTACGCCAATTACTAGTTGACACCCATAAGTGACTTTTCAGTATGAATGCCGTTTAGTGATGTGCGGGTACGGTTACTACTCAGTTTTGTCTGACCGTACACGCGGTTTCGAGCTTGTGCACATATTTTTGTCAGATTATGGGGATACGAGTAAGCTTCCATTCTATATTATGTGTAGTTTAGATAAGAATTTTTTCAACAACATATAAATGTTTACGTATAATGAAAAATGTTATAAAAAGTCTTTAATTTGTTTAATACCAGCAAAGAAAATTATTTCGGGTACGGGTGGGTGCAAGTAAGAAGCTATTATTTGATGTTTGAGTATGAGAATAAATTAGCTCTTATTATGGGGTCCAACTCCTGGAGCAGATATCAATCACTTTTGTAAATGTTTGCATTTAGCTACTAAATTGTATTGAGTGTACTTATTAGCAAAAACTCTACGTTAATCCTAACATTTACATATTTTATTAGGTTAACTTTCATAAACTACTACTACTACACTTCAAAATACTTTATTTAAGAGCAATTCTATAAACTAAAAACTAAAATAGTTGTTTAAAAACGAAACGATCAAAATTTAGAGCAGAAGTTAAGTAACATAAAGATTTTGCGAATATTGTTTTCTGGTGTCACTTAAGTCAAAAAAGTAGTTTTGGATGTCTTTTTTTGACATTGCATTTTCTCTAAATTCGTATGGCAAACAATTAAAGATTTCTGATGCTCGTATAAGAAAAGAATTAGAAGCATAGGTATTTTTAATTTGCTTCAATTTAATGTACTTTTTTTGTCTTGAGTTGTACTTAAGTTTATCATTGGTTCCATTAGGAAAAGCAACACTTTTACCAGAGCTTACCAAAATAAAATATAAATATGTTAAGTACCATACATATTTGGTTGGCCTTAGGATGCCAAATTGCTTATAAAATTGGCTAACATGGGAAAACTTTGGAACATTGGCAATAAGTCCAATTGCCCAGTTAGACATTGTGTCAATTTTCTTCCATTTCACACAATATTTACCTAGTGTTAGAAAGGCGCCATAATTGATAATACCGTATAGATTGGCTCTACAAAAATTTATTAAAATTGGATTTGGTATACAGTTCCTTAACAAATTTAAGTTTGAATTGAAACAGCTAGTTTTCTAATTTTGGTATTGAGGAATTCTGAAAAATCAAAGGTTTTCATTGAAGGAAACACTGAGATATGTGGCATTTTTGGATTTTGTGAGTTTGTGATAATGAATATTAAACTTAAACAGGTCCAAATAATCTATTCTTAAGGAGGTATGCAACATTAAAAATTGTTATTTGCTGACATTTAAATGAAGCTGGTTTCTATCAAACCAATTTTTCACTTCAATAAGATCAGCACGTTTTGTGCACATGAGCTTGTTGAGGCAAATAAAATAGATGCAGGTATCATATGCATATTGTATTATGTTACAATGTGAAAAACAGTCTGACAAATCATTTACGTATATGTTAAAAAGTAGTAGACCAATTATTGATCCCTGAGGGACTGCTCGTTTGCTATTCATGTAACAGGATTGGTAATTCCCAACGTTTGCTACTACTATTCATGCAATTTATTGCATATTGTAAGCTACAGAACAATACAAAATTACTAAAT
This sequence comes from Hofstenia miamia, assembly GCA_900660155.1. NCBI lineage: Eukaryota > Metazoa > Xenacoelomorpha > Acoela > Hofsteniidae > Hofstenia > Hofstenia miamia. The sequence goes on along the minus strand of CABFPE010000018.1, from coordinate 2,741,365 downwards.
AAGCACTTGCATTAGAGTGAGAGTTATGAAACTTAAGAAACATGAAAATTTTGGCTGTACTCTGTCCCAGTATGATGAATTTTGAAAAAATAATTTTGAATAAGTTTTTTCCGCTTAACCTGGATTATGTATTCCAATGGCATGTCATTGTAAATTAATAAAAAAGGAATTTTTCCCATTACTGTTGTTAATGAGGTGTTTTTTAAGATATTTATTGGTTCTTTTATTATGAGTTAATACTTTCTCAACATCATCACAGCTGAAAGCAGCATTGTTCCCCACTAAAATGTTTGTGAAATACAGGTACGCAAGATACATAATGTACTACTACTGCTACTATTACTACTACTTTTAAAACGATTTATTATCAACTACAAACTACAAAACTAAATAATACAAATTTCATTATTTAACTGCTTTAGCAAGTTAATGGACCCTAAAGTTCTGTGAGTATTCCTTGTTTGGTTTCTTTTCATTAAGGAAGTGTGTTTTGATTTCAATCTTTAATAAGTTCATGCGGGACTTCAGAAATACATGCAATCTTTTGTTATAATTTAGATGGTGAAAAATATCATTTTGTGAGAAAATTAAGTTTTTGCTAAACAAAATTCCCTGAAAATATAATAATGCAATATATTTTACAAAACTATACGCTCTCATTATCTTCAGATTAATATAATGATTAGTAACATGCGCAAATCGAGGAGCATCTGAAATAATCTCAATTGCTCTTTTAGTCATTTTATCAATGCGATTTCAAGATAGTTTGTAGTTGCCTATGCATAAAATGGAAAGGAACTCAAAAGTCTGGAAATGTTTGAGCGCGCATAGTTTACTAGGAAGTTTTGTGGGACACATTTTTTAATCAACTTCAATGTTGTATTTAAGCTTGATAAGTTTCTTATTTTTGATTCCAAGAAATCTTTTTTAAAGTTCAATAGTGTATTAATAGGAACACCCAAATACTTTGCAGATGAGTTTTCTTCGATTTTTTGTTCATTTAAATAAATGTAATTATTTTTTGAGGGATTTGGATTTTGCTGCAGTAGTTTAAATTTGGTCTTGTTTCATTAAGATTTAATTCGTTTCTATCAAACCATAATTTAACACCAGTCAGTTCATTGCTACTAATAAATACACACATTAGTATGTCTAAATAATTAAGACAATCACAATTATTATTCTAAATTAGTTCATAGATAAATTTTAAACTGCTCTCGCGAAATAGAAAATCTCTAAAATTGGAATACACAATGCAAATGCTTCTGTTCGCGATGTGCGGTACTTTCCTTATGAAAAGCAATGTATCCCTTAAAATAGGCAGTTAATATAGATAATATGTTTGCATTTTTGGTTATTAATGTTTATATGTATGCTTATATTGGTCAGATAATACAGTAAGCATGTTAAGGCATCTAGATTAGGCGGCTGGATGGTGCTTGTGTACCATGGAATTTATGTGTTGTAAAAATGTAAACTTATTTTTCTACATTAAAGCAATAATGTATTTTGACATTTCCTATATTTATATTTGAAGGTCTCATGCAATATTGATTTGAAGCTATAGTAAGCTTTTATTTATTATTAAAATGTGTATATTGAAGTTTCATAAAAAATATGCATATTTATTTGAATTAAGCATTAAATTTTATAAAATTAAAAGTGTAATTTAAATATATAATTCTATATTAATATGATTAGCTCAATGGTATCTTAGAACATAACTGGAAGCGGTTTTACTACTATAAATCCGATATCCTTGAAATGATCATTCAATTGTATAAATTAATGAAATTAATATTGAATGAATTTTGCGAATTTTTGAAATTTTGTTTTTATAATATTACTATAAAGTTATTCGAAATCACATGCAGTTTTGAATTCATCTTCTTGATATAACCCGTTTCACTCTGAAGTTATACTTCCAAGTGAAACGGCTCTCTGTTTTCTTGCTAAACTTGGTATTATTTGTAATTTATTATTATACAATTGGGAAATTATAGTATCATAAATAATTATTTTAGTAAAAAAAATGTTGCCCTGTATTAACTGGAGAAGTCTCAAAAATCTATTGGAAAAATTTAAGCTTTTTGTAATATTTAGGATTGGCTATATTTTCGTAGGACATTTTAAAATTATTTATCACAAGATTATGCAATATTTTTTCCGATTTTAATATTTTCGTACATTAATCAAATAATTTAACATTAAATGTGATAATCACAAATTTATGTTTCATAAAATTTCGTATGTTACACATTCTCATTGCTTGATATTGATGAAACATTAACAAATCTTTTCAAAGATCGTAAAATTGGCCTGTCCTTTAATGGGGGATTTTCACTAAAATTTAAATTTGAATAGTTTTAGCCAAAAATGTTTAAATTCCTTAAAAATAAAAAAACCAATACAAAATATTTTCTAAATTTTGCAGAAATTCACTGTCTCTTTCTTTTCAGATGATGTCATTACCTTTGAATCATAAAACTATTACTTTGTAAGATGAATTTTTTTGGTACTTGAATGTGCAAAAAGCTAAGAAATTCGTCAAGCAGTTTTCAAAATAGGGTCTTAAAGTAGGGAGTTTTGATGTGTAGTAATTGAAATTATAGGAGCTCACTTCGCGTGGCAGCTCAGCTCGCTAGTTCAATTTAGACAAACGCCCTCTCACCTAGGGTGATCTAAACTGAGTTAAATGTCCTCATTGTATCAATGCTATTCATAGTGCTAAAATATAGAATTCAATTATTCCGGCTCACCATAATAGTAACAATATTACTACCCTTAACGCCCTATAACACATTTTCGATCTTTGCATTATTCTGTAAGTATTAATGGAATGTTCTTTTAAAGAAAAATCCAAAATTTTTGCGCATTTTATTAACAACTGGCCAAAAAATCAACATATGACAGTAAGCATATTCAGAATGGCTGAATAGCAGAAGATGAACAAATATTAGTTATCAGAATCATTACAATAATAGTATATTTTTTGAACCAACCAACCCCTCCCCCTTTGAAATACTGTAACCCGGCTTAGTACTATGCACTACGGTCTTGCTCTTCCCGCTCATCACCAATGCAGTTACATTTATTAACAACACTGTATTCTAAATGTATTATTCTGATTAGAATTAAAACTTTATTATTATTTTTTCAGATTAATATGGCTAAAATTGCTACTCACCCTCAACGATTTACTCATCCAGAATGGAAATTAGCAAACAATACGATATTTTCTAATGCTGAAGACGACAGAGCCCGTGCTGAACGTTTGCGAGCAGAGAGTGATCGTTTGATTAATGAAACGCAAGAACTAGCTGATGATACTCAAAATGAAACTACCAAACGCTTAGGTAATTTCCCACAGCATATAGTATTGAATTTTTCCCTGATCATAGTGTTGATGTCGTATTGATACTAATAAATACATATTTATTTAATTGTGTTATCCTAAAATTATTTCCTTTCAGATATAAATAACTTAAACCATTCTCATTATTTTCTCCTAAATCTTTTATCAGTCAGTCAAGATTATCAATTTTAATAGTTAGAATATCCTGGAAAATATAACAGTTTTTTTTATAAATTATGCAATTTATTTTCTTGAGCTATTTGTTCTATAGGGTAACAGATTTGCACTTCGCGAATATTAATTCATTTGAATCCACTAAATAATGTTACACTGAATTCAACAATTCAATTATTATTAATAAACCCTTATCAGTTATTTTGCTTACAATGGATTGACTTTAAACGTTAATGTAAAATTCAATGTATTCCAAAAAATGGCATAAAGTAGCCAATGTACAACTGTATACAGTAAGTATTTCAACTTAATGTCGTTTAATGATATCCATTAATATCTGATATTTTGGAGTTTCCAAAAAATTATTGAAATATTTTTCTATTTAATTTAGATCAACGCCTTGATACTGTCAAGCATTGGAAAAGTGAACTTGATCATGAATCAGGCGAAGTTACTAAGGAAATCGATAAACTACTTGATTATAAACAGAGACTTATTAACGCAATCGAAGCTACTAATCAACCATTGGAAGTTGCGCAGCAGTGTCTATCTTATAGGTTAGAACTACTGACCTAACTGTATCACTAAGATTTTTTATATCAAGCTTTGAATTTGTGAAGCTATTGTATGTATGTATATATATATATATAAATTTAGTATGAGAGCGTAAATAATATCAAATGTCATACTTTAGGGACTTTAGTAACCTCTTTTTAGTCCTTCAGTGAAAAGCTGGATTCGGTAAAGAAATGTTTATCCATCTGAATGGAAAATAGTGTAATTATAATATCTAAGATAAGGATATTTTCTATCCAAATAATATATCAGAAGTGACTATAAATGTCCTATGATTTATATTATTTTCTTCATTACTACTTGCCTTGACACATTTTCAAAAGGTAATTTTATAATCCAATTAACTATTTGATCTAGGACCCTATGAGTAGAAAACTTTTGTTTCGGATCGACTCGAGTAGAGACAGTGTTTTAAAAGTCGAGTCGGTTCTACGACATGAGCCTATCAACATCATAAATCTAACGTCACTGTTAAATAAACAGTTTTCCCGTACAAAGCAATAAATTTAAGCAAGTATCGAATCATCGCATGCATATGACAGGAATCATCTACAGTATCTTTTACTATATCTGATTTTTCTGGTTGCAATATTCAAGAATCGTTATCTGTAAGATGGAAAAATGTTATAATAACTCAAAACAACACCATTAACAATTGAATTTGTGAATAATATGATACTGACAAATTCAATATCAAGTGTTTTTTTTACAAAATTACGTAAGATATTATATTTAAACAACATTCTGTGTGTAATTTATCTTCATGTTTTTAACAGAGTGTCATACATGTTTTAAGACAGCATATTTTCTAATGAAAGTTTATGCAATCGAATAGCACAATGATTTTCTATTTTAGCCATTTTCGTTTAGTTAAGGTTTGTTAAGACTTCTCTTTTAACATGTGTTTTAAAGTAAAATCTTATGTCTTCTCTTTTAGAGAAAAGCGCAAGAAGATTGATTTAGTTCATGATGAAGTTCAGAAAAACTTGTTTAAGGATGTTGAAGTGATTACTGGTGTTCAATGCTTATTACAGAGGACATTAGAGGAATGCGAAGAGCAAATACGGTAAGAACTCAATTTATTTTAAAATATTTAATAATAAGTGTATTTTCCAATTCATATGAATGGAATTATGATCCTATCTTTTAATTTCTCACTTATTATTTCAAGTATTATTTTATGAATTTTTGACATAGTAACATATTCGGGAATATTTTCCAATTTTTGAAGATAGTATTTTTAGATATTAATATTTAGTTTTGCTTGCATTTTTACATAATGTAGTTTATCAATATAAAATTTGCGTTTGAATGCGTACTAAGCAGTGGTATGGTTGTTTTAGTTTTTATTTTTTAATTTTGAGAAACTAAGGGATGTCAAATTTCTAAAAATTATTAGGAAGAATTTGATTTATAATTAACTAAAAATCCATTAGGGTCTCTTTTCTTTTGCCTTTATATCACGGCTAATATAGCATACTTTAACAATTAATTTCAAGCAGTTTTTTTAAATAATTTCATTTTGATCACTCCCAATAGTTCACAGTACGCAATAAAATTCTGACATATTTATCATATAATCATAAGATATTCTTCAACTTTGTTCATCTATTTCTTAGGACACATTATTGCTTTCATTATTATTTGCTGGATTTTAGACTTTGCCGTTCTGCTAATTACTATTTGGCCAAAGATATGCGGGATAAATTTGCTGCTATTAACATTGATACTATATGTGCAGAAATGAATAATTCGACCTATGGCATTGATCTTCACAACGGTGCTGCTAAAATTGAACCAAAGTTAGTTATTTTTAGCTTACCTAAATTATATATAATTTAATTTAATTAAGAAATCCTTCATATATATATATATATATATATATATATATATATATATATATATATATATATATATATATATATATATATATATATATATATATATATATCGAGCATTTGTGCTATGTAATTGGCGAAATCTTCGTACACAGAGCCAGCTGCCTTTTCTGCAGGAAGGACATCTCATATAAAGCTCAAATTTTTTAGGACATTGTTTTAACGGTTTTTATCAAATGTGCCTTTAGATTAAAATTTTCAGAAATTTTTCGAGAACTTATTTTTTTCAGGGACATTATGTACACTACTTATCCATATATAGGGCCTCCTGTATATTATGTCATAAATATTTGTTTTACTCAATAAATTTTTTCGTTTATATTAAATTTGATGTTGTGTTTAATGACTAACCAGAAAAGGAATGATGATAAATTTTTAGTAGTGATTCGCATCATATCAAACAAGTTCATTTCTAAGCTACAATTTTTTTTTAAACATTTCTACAAATAAAATTTTCTCTTTAAAAGTCTTTGCCCCCTTCCAAAAAAATTTTTGTTGATTGAGAATTGAAATATTTTTTTAACCTCAAAGGTATTGACAATTGAATAAATTTATTTATATATATATATATACACAGTTTTATCTAGAATCTGAAACTTTAACTAGGAAGTTGAAGAGAGTATTTTTTATACTACTGCAAATTGAGTGTTTTAGTTGCCTATATAAATTTTTTATGCTTTCTCTCACGCAGATCATATTTTCTTGGTTGCGTCTTGCGGATTTTTATGCAAATCACCTTGATTTTGATGGGCACTTTCCAAACAAGTGTTCATGAATTGTGAGTATTTGTTAATTTTCAATTACCAGCATTTTGCATTAATTAGCTGAATTGCCAATGCATATTTATGCCAATTAATTTTGAATGTAGCTCTTCTTTCTATGTACACTTAGTTATTAACAATCCTCTTCTTTCAATTACTTCTTACTGACGGCGCGATATAAGACTCAAATTTATTCAATGCACGGCCCTTTTATCACGCAAGTGGGTCGTTCCCACTAAATTTCATGTTTCGTCATCTCTCGTCCTCGTTAAGTTAAATTGTTGTTCACTTCGTCAACACGCTAATTGGATAATGCGCTGAAGTATTCGTTTTACCGACTCTTTTGTAAATATACATATTTTCCATCTGTCTTAAGTTAGAAGATTTTAACATTGTCTTATTTATAAATGTTCAATGGCATTTCATACTTAAGAATGTTCATAATTTGTTGTAACTCTAAAGTACCCCGAATTATACATATATATTTCAATATGATATGGCTTCGGAATGGTAGAATACTTATAACTATGGATGATATTGTTAATTTCTGATAAAATTCTTTATATATATATATATATATATATATATATATATATATATATATATATATATATATATATACATATATATATATATATTTATATATATATACACATATACGGGCGCTAAGTATTATGGGTTTTATACCTAGTGCCCATGAAAACTGATTTCATATATTTAGTGTTGCATTTTTAAAAATGAAAAAAATGAAAAATATTGATGAAAAATTGGATTTATTGGCCATTTCAACAATTAGGAATGCGTTTTTAAACTAATTTTTACATTTTCAATAAATTTGGGCATTTTGCAATGCCTGATATTATTTTCAGTTCTTTTCAGTGAAAATACGGTCCTGTTCTAAACGTGCCAAAAATGCCCATTTCAGGCTAAATATTCCCCGATTTTGTCCAGTGTTTTTATCAGTGTCACTGCCTGCTTAACCCATTTCTATTATCAAAATTTGATAAGACCAGCGTAAGGCCCAGCCTTGTTTCAAAATAATTTGTAGGGTCCCTCCCCCATGTACTTAGTGCCCATATTTGTTAAGCCTACTTATAATTTTTACATTTTTGCATTGTTTTAATGTCTAATTTTATAACCAGGAATTTGAACATTTCCCAAAAAGCTAAATGTGTTTATTGAATATAAAATATTTGCTGATGCAAAGTTTTGTATTTGAAGCTGCAATTTTGTAATTGATGTATTATTCATATTTCATTACTTTTATTGAAAATAAGGAAATACTCAGTTTCTAGTGATTTTGTAAGCCCTCATTACGGTTCTAGCTCTAGCTATGTCTTTGAAGGCTTCCTATTTTATCAATTATCATTAGATTTGGTATCCAATTCCCTCAATTAACCTGTGTGCTTCTGGCTCGCAGTTACTGGTATCTTAGCTACTACTGAAGCAACTTCAATGTATTTTAAATTTCACAATCTCTCTTCCTTTTTATACACTTTTTCTTTTGGTATTTCTGTACAACACTCTTCCTTCTTATATACCACTCCTGCATCTCGCTTTCTTGCTTCAGTCACCTTTTTTGTCTGTATCTTGAATTAACGCAGTATTTTGACCCTCTCATTTTCTATGACACCATGCAGATTATGTGGATACTATTTATCCAATGCATCTAACACATTCTGACTAATCAATCTTTAGTGCGCCATAAGTGATTATTGGACTTGGATCACATTCATCTGCTAGGAGAAATCATGTCTCTAATTTTTTTCCTGGTCTACATTTGTCACTTTACCCTATTTGTCTATTCCTTGTTCTTGTGCTCCGATATATTAGCGTTACTGCTTCTCTCTTGATTCAATTTAGCAATCTGTCGCTCTATCAGTTCTTTATCTATTTCTTGGACATTCTGAATGAATTACATTTAACATATACCTGAATTGCTTTTCTCTCTATCATATGTACTCTGTTAAGCTTTTTTACTTTGCTTAACCCTATATGGACCAAATGCGTTCCTCAGCGACATGAGAAAAACATTCATGTTATAAATATAATCAGAATGTTTTTTTCACATGTGGTTATTAAATGAACGGGACACAACCGTGGCTACATAAGACGAGTGCAGTTCTTCGTATTGTTCGTTCAAACTCTTGTCAAGTGATCTACTTCTCAGATGTAAACAAATGCATAAAAACCAGATGCAAAATAAATTGGTTCATATAGGGTTAAATGTTCATTTTTCTTAATTTCTTAATAACTTTCAACAGTTATGGTCAGGTTGCTTATTCTCATAGCTTTGATTTTACAACCTTATCAACACAGATCAGAAATATACTATTGTAATTTTATGATATTTTTTTACTAATACATTGAAAATGAAATCGTAAAATAACACACGTTTTTGTTTTTTGTTTACAGTTGCAATAGATAAATTTCATAATTAAAAAAATTGAGAATTGAATTTAAAAAAACAAGCACATCAATTGTATAACTGCACAACGAAAAACATAATTTCTGCTAAAATATAAAATTTTTGAATGAATAAATTGATATTTTAGCATTTAGCAATTAATAATCACTTAAGGAAGTGCATTCAATTTTGTATTCAATGTTTGAAACATTCTTCTAATGTTTAATGTTTATTAAATGTTTCTACAATAGTCTATACTCTAAAATGCTAAAATTAATAGTTTGACATCATTATAGTATGGCTTAAAACATTTCCGAAATATGAATATTTACACTCTACTCGCCTTATCAATACTCTCTTGAATATTTCATTGTAGTTCTATCAGTCTACTTCACCAAACAACGATACAGTAAAATTTATCTAGGAAGGAATCTGAAAACAGGGTCACGATCAGGAATTAATGTTCCTTTAAAAACTGGTCGAGCACAATCAGATACTCGTAAAACAAATGACTGTATCACTTTAGCAACTGCCATTTTCATTTCCAGTTCAGCAATGCGGCGACCAATGCACATTCGTTGACCTGCACCAAAAACCAATGATTGAGGAACTTTCTCAAAATTGTCATCCATGCGAACATATCGTTCAGGCTTAAACTTTTCAGCTTCCATGAAGTATTTTTCTTCACGACCAATATTATAGTTGTCTCCAAAAAATATTACATCTAAAAACACTACCTCATTAGTTTATGTCTACCATTTAGTAATATTCATTGGTTCATATCTATAAATTTTCTAGTATATATAATATATACATTATATATATATATATATATGTATATATGTATATATATCATCGTCATTTTACAAAATATCCGATAAATAAAGTTGCAATCAACAACACTAAATATAAAATGATCTTATTACATTCACTTAAAATAAATTTAAATTCATCATGTTGTTTTCGATTTAATAGTTTTAATGTTTTATTGTTCCTTTTATATATATTTTACTAAGAAGAGAACATATAGAAAATTATATCATTATAGAGAGGTTTTCCAAAATGTATAGGCTGCTTATGAAGTAATACTTACCTAAATAATTTAATTATTGCAAACAAATTGATTGAAAATATAAATATGCCCTTGAAATGTGAAGCAGCTTTTCATGGTACAGATTAGATTTAAAAACAATATTAAGCAATGTCACTGCATTCATGCTTACTTATGAAGTTGTAGGATTCCAAAGAAAATGCAATGCAAGTTCTTACATTAGACATATTTTACCAAAATTAGAAATTTATCTGCTAATGTTGACATTAGCAATATATTGGATTATCAAATTTATTTAAAAAAATACGCCCAATGTGGGGCTCGAACCCACGACCGCAGGATTAAGAGTCCTGCGCTCTACCGACTGAGCTAGCCCAGCGCAGTTGTCCGGGATTATAATGTCAATCTAAACTTAGTAGCGTAATTGGTTAAAACACCAAGTTAATGAAGCTATATTACAAGGAACAGGCCCGTGTCTTGCATTTGCAAGTTACGACGGTCATGGTCCCGCAAAGTTCAATAAATTAATCATAGTTTTACTCATATGAAATAGTTTCACACTTTTTCATTGAGTTTTTTAATAGAATGGCATAATATTTGATATATTTTAACTAAAATATATTTACTTTAACTTAATTAGAGAATACTACAATTAATACTATGGAGTTTTGTATCCAGGATGCAGGACGGAAGGAGGCCAAGTGACACAAAAGGTAGGGCCAAGCTTCCCTCACACCCCCCTTAGCCAGGACCCTAGAGTTGATGGGAATTTCGACTTTCTTTAAAATCATAACTAAAATTTTATCAATACTGAATATCATTTAAATTTTATAAATCATGCATGTGCGGGATTTTCTGATGGGTGGGGTCATTTAGTAATGATCAAGCACGTGATTAATAGCGGGACATTTCTAAAAGCGGGACATTTCTCGCGAAAATTTTTTGAAAGCATAGGCGAAGTAGGCCTTATTGAGAACAAAGTTACAACAATTGAATAAACAAATTTTAGTTTTACATGCTGATTTTCCTTTTACTTTGTTGTCAAGAAGGGGTAGCATATTCAAATTACCAAGCATTAGTATAAATTTGCTTTCCTTAAAAAAGGCTCGTTTTGAGCTTGTTGTATATCCAATACTCTGCTCAATCTCGGCTCGGCTCGTTAAAAGCTCGGCTCGTTGACAATCTGATTTTAACAGCACAGGAAGAACTCTAGTATGTTTGTTTATGCAGCTAAAAGTAGTCAACAGTTTTATGCATCATTTTACAACAACAAAAATTTTTCTTATTGTTTATAGCTAACACATGTGCCCAATATGTTTAGTCAAAACATTTTTGAAACATCTCACTTTCATGCTCAATTTTTTATTGCTTTGATTGAAGCATGACCTAAGCTTCCATAGCACGTAAAATAAGTATGATTTGCCATGATTCATTACTATTATTTCAGTGTATATGATACAATTAATGTTTTTGTAGTTCACAGTTTGGTGAATTATTGTTCATTTATATTCTAAAAATTCAAATATTTTGCTTGCAATAGCTCATATATACAGTGTATTCCAAATTTTAAATATTTCATTTTAAAAAATGAACAATTTTATATGCTTATACATGCAAAATTAAGCAATTCTATAAAATGGGTTTCTAGAGTAGTTTCAAATTACCGTGTTGACTTCCTGAGTACTCTTAATATGCTTTATCAATGGAAATTTGTCGATTTTAGCCTTGAGACACAAAAAATGCGAAAATTGCAAAATTTCATCGCTTTTGAGGCGGATCTAAAATTCAATCAATTTGAAAATTTTTTCCACAATGATTTTTGAGCAAAAACCCACCACATCAGGTTGTTAAACGCAAATTTTCAGGCATAGGCAAATATGGTCAACCTTAATATATATATATTCATAGATACTAGAAAGTGTAATTCTGTTATTTTGTAGGTTTACAGTTATAGAAAAACATTGGTCTGCATTGATCTAACTTGTAATAAGGGATAGACAAAGACTGCTTAAGGTGATTATTGTCAAGGTTGAAGGCTTTGTCTTATAGTCTTTCAAAATGTATTCTATTTTGCCAATTCGCAGTGTTGACGTAAAAAAACACATTTTTTCAGTTTCTTGGTGATCTCATTTTAAAAACAATTTAGATTCTGAAAATTTAACATTTTTGAATAGCTTTTGCAGCATGGAATTTAGAATGTCTTGAACATAATGCGGCTACATTGAATATATGATCCTTAAATTTAGACTTAAGCTAAGATAAAATTGCCTGCCATTGCATTAAATTGACCAAAAATATAAATATTCAACCGCAAATATGCTAGAGTTGAAACAGGTCAGAATTTTTGCTGACTCGACTGAACTGGCCGAGAACCGGTCTCTTTCTTAAAAATTTTGACCTGTTGCAAAATTGAATGTTTGCTACTCGATGAGAATATTTTCTCAAAGTGTAGAGACGTGAATACTGAAGGTTAAGAAATTATGTTCTTAAATGAGAAGGATTTTTCAAATCTACAAAGTATGCAGTTTATCTGTGCACATTACGAGTTATGGTAAGTTTGTTCAGTCTTGTTTATTTTAAAACCACAAGTGCCTCCACATCATTATCTTCTAAAGTAGTACGGTTTTCATTACCAAACTGTCCTGCCACGGACCGGCTTCAGAAGCAGGTTGCATGAATACATTTCGGTCAATTCTGCTGAAGTTCAGAAACTGGAATGATTTTGATTTCCAGAAGTTAAGGGGCTGTACGTTAATTATCCTACAACAAATTCAATGGCGAACAATGTGATTAAAGTTGTGCAGGACCATAGATATTGATAAAATCAAAATCTTACCTGTATAAGAAAAGTCATAGCTGGCTGGTAGGACTAATTTATTGGCAATTTCGGTTGGTGCCAATACATTTAAAATTCTAGAGGTATTTGATGGTAGCGGAAAAAATTCAGCCATTTAGGCTGCTGTCTATAGGTATAATAAATTTGCAATATATCACCAATCCATACTTAATACTTAAATTCGATATAATCGAAGAATAATTACTACTTTTGTTACTAAAAATAATATGAAGACATTAAACAATGTTGTTGCTACCAAAATTTGAGAAAATTAAATCACAGAGGTTTGGATAATAATATAATAGAAAATCATGCCCCTACGGACCACTATTGGTCCAAAACCGGGCCTAGTTCAGTGTGAAAATCTGTGTTTGCATCTTCATGTAGTTTTTAGAATGAAAATTACTTCAACAANAATGTTTCAGAAGAGACCAAGGATCAACTCCGCCGCACCTACAACGGTCGTGAAATGACTTGTTCCATAGACATCATTCCTTTCATTATAGACGCATCACGTCGTCCCCAGATCAATACAATTATTGCATACGACTCGAGAATGATGGAAACCTTAAGCCGCTTGTATTGGCGCAGTATGGTGCACACATTTTTTGACGATGATTTCAATATTTACAGCCTATGTCAGTTCCTGAATAACGGAAAAACTATCGACAGCTTCAAGTGTGTTAACATTGACTTCAAGAACCTCCATGTTACTTATTTTTTGAGAATCTCCGAAATACAGTCAGAGGACATTATGGAGCAAATCAAGATCACATACCACATAGCCAAGGTTGAAGGAATCCACTTAATAATGATTGTACGTGGCGAGTACAAAACCTCCTTACCAGAACCTATAGAGAACTTACATTTCAGGATGGAGAACTTTTTAATTCTATATCGAGATGACTACGCTCCAGTCTCCTCACACTCCATGAGCCACTTGCCAATAACTAGGCTCATATATACCGATCATTTATTATGTAAACAAGTACCCTCCCATCGCTTAGCAGTGGACCAAAAGTTAATTGTTGATGTCCTACTACAGTTGCAGACTTTAGAAATAACCAATCCCAATACTTCATTGATAACCACAGTAACTGATATGAGGGTCAGCTTTGCCTTTGCACAGAGTGACCAACTTCTCAACAAAATCCACACCATTTGGTGCGACTTAAAGGCGGATTTTAACCCCGAGTCCGATTGGCCCCTTTTAGACATCTCTTACCCATCACAAATGTATCACTCATCCATAGAACGCACATTACGAGACATTAAAGTATCTTAAAACAACCAAGATAAAAAGAACTTTAAAGAG
>CABFPE010000018.1:2705842-2726143 GCA_900660155.1 Hofstenia miamia | reverse complement strand
ACACGTTGCTTCTGGGGGTCTTTTGATTACCCAGTCCGAATTGTGGCTCATTAAGTTATGTATACAGTTACGTATAAGGAAATAATAAATCTCTCTTTCGTAATTCAACAAGTACATGCACTTATAAAACCTAACACTGTGATGATACCATGCTGCGGGCTAGCATGAATATCTGGCAATTACAGATTATTTAATAGTGAGCTGAGAGATAACAATGAAAATGAGTTTGTTTATTTTGAAGTGAGATAGAAATTAAGCAAGTGAGACAAATAGGGTAGCACCAGTCAATAGGTTAAGCACTTTACTTCTGGATGTTCCGCTTCGGCTGGAAGCCATAGGAATTGGTCATCTTGGTTGTTACCTAAAGTAGTTTTGTTACTTGGATGAATTACCAATGTTACATCTATATGTTGCAAATTCTATGTTAATCCTTTTTCCAGAATCGTGGCTGTTCTGTAAATGCGATCTAAACCTTTTGTGGAGTCAATTAAGTTTCTAGTTAAGTTACCCTACCAGCCCCTGATTCTACAATAAAGTGATTTTCAAGCTATCTCAATATTCATGAATAAATTATGTTGAAAATTTGCTTACCAAGTATATGATAATTTTTCACAAATTTAAAAGTTCAAAAAAGCTTTTCACAATTCCTTTTTTTATATTAAAAGGATCTACTATTCAAAATAATGAAGTGAGTTTTATTGGCATGCATCTGCTCACTGATTATATATTACAAAAGTTTCCACAGATGCTTACAATGGTTCACTAATGGGCCACTCATGGCATCATTGGTCACAAATACCACATGTTTTCCACAAACAGTCCACTGATGACCTCAATATTAAATTATGAATTGTAATGTATACTGGCCATAATTTGGTTAAGTTAAAGGCACAGTTGGAAGTGTATATAGCATATTATCTTTAAGATGAATGATTGAATACCTTCCTGCAAAGCATTGAATTCATTATACAGTGCTCATAATAACAAGAGCTGGCATACTAATATTAATAACATTAATAGATAGCAAAAAAAATTAGTTGGTCAGCTTGAATCTTAAATTAGCAAATTTGTAGTTGCTCAAATTAGTATTAACAGTTGTTATTACAATGTTAATGGTTGCTGCAATAACCAAAAGTATGAAACAATTATAAACAACATAAAAACAACCAGAATTGTTATCTTGGTGTTTGCTTGTCATGCTATACTAGAAACAATTGTTGCTGATCCTTTTGAGCCAAAAGAAATCAGTGATGTGGAACAACAACTTTGATTCAGATTTTTTCACTCAAGTCTGTGATACCCACAGTCAAATTGATTGATAGAAAAGGCTGTTTCTATCTTTAAAAGACTTTACAAAAAATGCAACAACATCAACATCAGACTTCTGCATTATCATAACATGCCTTTGCAAGGCATGCAGTATTCTCCAGTACAACTGATGTACAGTTGTGTTTTACAAACTAATATACCAACAATTCAAAAAGTTCTGAAACCCTCACCCAGTTGTAATGCAAAAATGACTAGCCTCAATGTTAGTAAGTCCCAGAAGCAGAAGCACTACTATGATAAGAATTACAAAGTACTGGATGATATTCCAGATGGTAGCAGAGTTTATGTAAAGAACCTGAACTCACTTGCCATAGAAATTCTGAAAATGGAAGAACCATGATCTTATGTCCTGAAATCAGATCAAGGTGTAGTAATTTGATGAAACAGATGGCACATACATAGATTTTTATGAAAATAAATCTGAACATGACAATCTGGGAAAATACTATGAGTCACATAATGAAGATGATTAGAAGAATGAGAAAGAAGACTCTGTACTATTTTATCAAATCCCTACTCCATCTCATACAAGCAAAATAGGTTAATAAAATAGTCAAAAGGAGGAAGAGAGTATGCAGGATAAGTGTCTGATGAGAATACATTGAAAAGTTGAAAGATTTCAAATTTTTGTAAACCTTGGAGATTAGACACTCTGAAGCAGACTGCAATTTTTTTAAGAAGAGGAGATGTAACATGTTATGGTACACACCACCAGTAACTGGTAAAGGAATTTGAATCTAGAAAACAACACAAAGGTGCCCTATTAAGACAAATTATAAATTCAGGGTTACTTTTAGTATGACAACACATTATTCTTGTCACCTAAATGTAATCATTTCTTTTATTACACTTTGCAATCCTTACAGAAATCACTGAGCAACTACATGCATTTAAAGCAAGTCACAGGAAATGTATACTTAGTAAATCTTTATACTTTTTACAATGGTCTAAAATTACTTTTATCCTGCTAGTATATTTTGACTGACCAGATTTGGAATTTCTATCTTAATGGATCACATTCTCAAATAATATTACAATTAAAATGGCATTAATAATTTCTTAAGGATTTCTTATTGAATGTAGAAAAATGCTCAAGCATCCAAATTTAAGTTCAATTCTTTAATTTCAAATGTGAGGTGATATTGGAAAGGAACTGTAGGCACTGATTGGTTTTTTTGCTTATAAATGTCTTAGTAGGACAAATTCTGAACAAGAATCACATCACAATTGTCTATTAAAGTTTGCCAAAGTTACTAATTTAAATGCCTGGAAATGCACTCATCTAATATCAAATTTAGTTGCTACCTCTGAAAAAGTGTACACTTTAAAATTTGTTGTATTAAAAAATTTCAAGGATTAAGTTCTTTTCAAATTAAATTTTCATCTGCTAGAGACTTTTGGTCAATGTTAGAATCATTTAATAATTTTGAAATTTAAGTGACTTAATTTCCATAGCACAGTTTGAATGAAAAACTAATTCAGATTTATAACTAATAATTAACTTCAGTATGGGTTTCTTTATGGCAGCATCATATGTGTAGCCATTTTGTAATGCATGAATTGTAGCTCTATACACTAAGCCATTTTCNAGGAACTGTAGGCACTGATTGGTTTTTTTGCTTATAAATGTCTTAGTAGGACAAATTCTGAACAAGAATCACATCACAATTGTCTATTAAAGTTTGCCAAAGTTACTAATTTAAATGCCTGGAAATGCACTCATCTAATATCAAATTTAGTTGCTACCTCTGAAAAAGTGTACACTTTAAAATTTGTTGTATTAAAAAATTTCAAGGATTAAGTTCTTTTCAAATTAAATTTTCATCTGCTAGAGACTTTTGGTCAATGTTAGAATCATTTAATAATTTTGAAATTTAAGTGACTTAATTTCCATAGCACAGTTTGAATGAAAAACTAATTCAGATTTATAACTAATAATTAACTTCAGTATGGGTTTCTTTATGGCAGCATCATATGTGTAGCCATTTTGTAATGCATGAATTGTAGCTCTATACACTAAGCCATTTTCCTTATCTGGTGAATTTGCATTATTGTGTAATTATTAAGATTAAAAAACCTTTAATGCTTTGAAGGTATTTTAGATAAAAATAAAGTGATTTTTGATTCAGAAGTGTTAGAATAACACTCTTGTATAGAAGAGATAGGTTGAAATACTAATGAGTCAATAGAATATCAATTTATATTACATGGTATCATGAGTTTAAAGTATATTCAAATAGGATTTTAAACAGATTTGATTCTAACCAATGTAATCCCATTAGAAAATGTTCATGATGCCATTTCATTGCTGTTCACTCATTATTGAATTAAAAATTTAAATACCCTAGTGTAGAGTCACTTGGGGAAATTTTCTTGATTATTATTAATTTTTATTTTGATTGTATTGACGTCATCATGATGTAGATATTTAATTTCAAGCTTGGGTTTACAAAAGCTAATTATCTTTTTATGTCCCCTTGAATGGTGCTAAATGTGTTGCTCACATTTAATTTGCAATGGAAATCAATGACATGACTATCTTACAATTAACTGTAGTTGTAAACAAAGACAGGTAATTATTTGAAATTGTATAAATTGAGAAACAATGTAGAGAAAGGTCAATAGAGTTTATCTAGCCTCAATGTTTATTTTGTTGATGAGCACCATGCACTCAGTTGAGCACTACAATGTTCCTGAAGACTTTGCTTTGGCTGGAAGCCATGTGAGTTAGTCATCTTGGAGTTACCTAAAGTATTGATTACTTGGATGAATTACCAATGTTTACATAAGTTCTCTCTCTACCCATTTTCCCAGAATCAGGGCTGCCATCATATCTCTATGTAAAACCTTCTGCCGAGTCAATTAGTTTTCTAGTGTAATTACAGCCCACAATTCTACACTAGAGCAACTAATATTCTGCACATGCTGAAATTTCAATAATTATGAATGACCAGAATGAAAACACTTACAAAAAACATATTAAGCTTTCATGTATATGAAAATATATCTGAACCAGAATTATTTCTGTTGCAATGCACATTCTTTCTTCCTCATTCAAATTAGAAAATGCATTAAAATTTGCTTCACAACTGATTCTAGTGTTCAAAGTGGATGATACAAATATGATGCCAGGAGATTCCTTATGTAAAGAAGACAGTAATACATTTCACATCCAGTTTCATGTTAGTGATAGCAAACTCAACATTAATATTTACAAAAAAATTTGAATTGGTGATTAATTGATCACAGGTTGTCCATTCTAAGTGGAAGGTTCCATTGAATGAAGTCTTGAGCATCTTAAAAACAGCAAACTTGCTTTTTGAAATTCAGTAAATGTACTTAAAGAACAAATAGTGATATAACCAATAAAATAAAATGTATTTATTGCAATAGAAAAAGATGCTTAACCTTCACAAAAATATTTATCACACAATATCTTCAAAGAAATGTTTTGGTGATCATCACAAACATGAAATTTCTGCACAAATCTAAGCATATTTTAAGGCATAAGTTGCTTTAAATGATCTTATATTTCAACAAAAATAAAGCAACCCCAAGGTATGCAATAATGAATTAAACAAAACTCCAAGGCTATTTTAAATTTAAAGACATACAAGACATGATGATTATTTGAATTATTTCACTAAAACCAAAAAACTTATTATAAAACATTTACAAAACATTTTACAAGCCTAAATTCTACAAAGTTAAATTTTACATACATAAATTTTATGAACAATTTAATGAACATAAACTTTATGAACTTAAATTTTGATTTAATATGAACTTATATATTAAAAACACATTGTGTCATCCTCATTTCATTGGCTTAGCACCATTTTGTATTCAAAAATCCAGTTTAAAGGCGTCTCTTTGAATTTCATTTTTGAAATGACATTATACAACTAATATGATAAAAACCACTTACTTCTTACAAAGAATAAAGAGTTTATTATCCAGTACACATTGTAAATATTTTTTGATCCTATCATAAATTTTGAAAAATTTTCAAAAATAAAATTTTGTGAATTGACTCTATTGCACTAAGATTTAAAAACTCAGAAAACTTGAACTCAAATTTGACAAGAAAACTCTTTTGCAATAGTGATTTTCAAGTACAGTATTCAATCACTATTTACAGGAGTTAAATTCTTTACTCAATTGTGAATAGTGAAAACCTGTGAATATTGGATGCAGCTTTTAAACACTTATCCCAGTAAACATGCTGCACACAGAAAGAATGTTATTACATTATACAGCATATAGCATGGCAATTGGCACTATGTGTCACAGTTGCCACCTGCAATTCTAGATGTCACCTTGTGTTGGACAATACTAATTTGAACTGTTGTATAATATAGTTAAATTGGAATGTCAACATCCTGTGTGAACAGAAAAATCACTGCCACACTAACAAAAACTATTAAAGCATAATTTTTTGTATAACAAAATTTATGATAATCAACTTGCAGAGCTCAAAAAATCTTCACTTTAAAAGAAGCTCTTCCTTGCTAATAAGATGTTGATAAAAACAATGTATATATAAAGTATAAAAATAATTTACAGGTTTTGAAAATCTGTATTCAATAACATCTTAGACCATTAAAAAGTTGTTCCCTAATATAACCTCATAGGGTAGTGAATTTTTCTCTGTATCAATGACAGTAACCATTTGTGAAAATGTAGTATTAGCAATTCTCATCAGTACTTCCATCAATTTACCTTTTATCAATGTAATCTCCCGATGCATTTAGTAATCTGCTTTTTTCACTTTTCAATTTTCTGTTGTCAAATCCTATTTTCGCCGCACATTCATCAGTAATAATCAATATTACTGCTCCCATATCTATGGTTGCTTTGACCATCACACCATTTATTACAACTGTAATTGTATTTGTCTTGATTAGGTCTGTTACAATTAGAATGGGTGCACCCTTTACTGGAGACAGCACTCCCTCTAGTTTAAAGTTTCACTTTCTACCTCTTCTGTTTGCTCAGTTTCATCTTCATCATCTAATAGATCTTCTTCATCAAAGTATGCTTCTTCTACTTTGATAAAGTTAATTTGCCTTTTACAATATAATTTTGTGTGGCCTTTTTTCCCACATGTTTGACATTTTAAGTCTTTCCTATTTATCCTTTTTATTGTTCCATTCTTTAACTTAATTTTTATGATCTTGTCTTTTGGTTTTTCATTTTCAGCTTTCCTCATTCTGTTAATTCCAGTTGTCATTACCAGTATTACTTTTGTTATCACTGACTTTTCATTAATTCAGGCATTATTTTCCATAGTGACCTGTATCCCCAAACCCTCTCTTATCATTCTTTCTAAAGAATCATCAGCTTGCATTTAATTTCAAACTGTTGTTGAATCAGATCTGGTAATCCCTTACATATATGAGAAAACAGGTCATACTTGGAGTATGTGCTCTCTCTTGAACTTAATTTCAATAATCATTCTACTTGCGACATATAATTATGAAGATGTTCCCTTTTATTCATTTTCAAACTATTTAATAACATCTGATACTGACTTTTGAAACTTTTGTCATCGTAATACTGCTGATACTCTCCTATTAGTTTTTTGTAATCTGTTTTAGTTTCCAGATCTAAAACTAAGTAATGTTGGTATGCTGCTCCTCCCAAATATAGAGGAAATCTTGCTGCTGCTTGCTTCTGTATCACCTTACTTTCTTTCATACTCATTTCAAACATTTGAATCCATTCTTTGAATGTAGGTGAGTAACTGTCTACTCTCCCCTTAAATTTAGGCAGGCATATCATTATCTTCCTCCTCCAACAATATCATTTCTTCATATATTGGTTTTATTTCACTTGGGCTTTTGCATTTTTCTTTAACCTGCTTTGTTTTGTTAACAACCAATTTTTCTACAAATTCGTCTTCTGTTTGACAGTCTTTGTACATTTCAGTGTGAACTTCCTTAATTGGTGTGCTTCCAACTGATTTTTCTTGCTCTTGTATTACCATACTTTGTATCACTTTAACACTCCCTTTTTCTTCATCCCTAGTTTCTTCATTTGTCAATGATATTAATTGGATTTTATCTTTCAAATCATCTATTTCAAGTTCTTTTAAGATGCTATCTTCTCTTAGGTTAACATTTTCCTCATGCATTTGAGTCATCATTTGTTGCAACACTCACTTTGCATTTTTATCTCTTTATTAGCTTCTACCAATTTTTCCATTTGTTTTTGAAATACGTTCCTTTGCTCCATTAGCATTAAACTAGTGTCTTGTGTAATTTCTTCAATGTATTTATCTTTTTCAGCATTCGCCATCTCTATCTCAAACATTCTTTGAGTTAACTTTTCTATTTGTAACATTAACTCTTGTCTTTCGTTGTTGTTGTTTTCTATTATTTTTGTCAATTCAATTATCAAAAATTCTGCACCCTCTCTCTCTGGTTGCAAAATTATTTCTGTTAGGGAATTCTGACTTTCAGGGGATGTATTTACATTTGCTGGGGTTCTTTGACTTTGGGGTGTTCTCTGTGTTTTGGGGTTAGTCCTCTGCTTCTTATGTGAGTTTACCATTTTCATTATTACTGGAAGTAATTGTTTGATGATCTCCTTTACCATTTTTGTTGTGCTTAAGGTTACTGTTGCTTATTGTATCTTCACTTGCATTACTTATTTTTCCCATGAATGAGAAGAAACATCTATCTTGACTCACTCACACATCATATAAATAATACTTCTTGTTTGTAACATTCCGTACTCTTTAGTTAACTATTTTCTACACCAATTTTATTTCCACTATACACTTCTCTCCTTCACGCACACTCTTCAAGCGCCTGTCACAGTCGCCATGTAGAATCATGTCAATCCAATTTTCATATTGAATTCATGAAAATTTATTACTTTTCTTAGTTAATACATGAAGTAGGTTCAACACTCTCCTAATTCTCTCCTTCACAATGAGTGTTCATTTAGGTGATTAGTGGAGAATGGAAGACAGGATCAACACTTGAAGAGTTGTCATGTGGTTCTGGGTACACACCAACCAGCTGCATCTACAATTTGAGCTTCATCTTTAGAGTAGAAACCATTGAAGGAATTAGTATGTGAATAGTGAACTCAGTGTGATGGGATTTGTAACTACTTAAGAATTTATTGCATTGATTGTTTTTGTTATTATGAAATACTATCGGAGATTGATTACAGCAACCTGGATGCTTGAGCTTGTTATTGAGCCTTACATTTAATAACCTACATATATAATAATACATGATAGCCCTTTGTACATGTAAACAATCAATGCAGCCTGCAAGAAAACAAATGCATGAGTCAGCCAGTGAGCAACTTGCTTTTACTAGTAAATTGACAATGAATGTAATATGAAAACATAGTCTAAATAATGATAATACTAAATCACCAATTGTACTATAACACCATAATTGACTTAGGTTCATCAATAAGGAAGGTAGCATGTAAAACATAATAATTTTAATCATAATAACAGGCAAGCAATGAATAATAGGAAAGCTATAATGGTGAAAAACCCCTATGCCTATTTGTAACATATAAGCACTGGAAGGTAACTACAGCTGTTGCCCTCCCTGCTGTGGAATGGCTATTAGAAGCCTGCTCCAGCATACCTTTAAACTGATGTGGGAATGACCATACAATTACCCCCAGTGCTTGAACATTTAGCTTTCCATCAGAATATAAAATAACCTGACAAGAGAAAAAGTAAATCCAAACTAAATTCATTCATCAGTAATTATATCATTTCAAGCATATTTATAGCACTTCATAGTACATAAGCAAATACTTGACTAGTACCTGTATAATTCATCATTGTTTACAGTTTTCCCTTGGTTTATAGTTCTGCTTATGATTACACAACATCAGCATTAATTAGAGTACGCTGTTTGGCCATCTAACGTTTTGCCAAATACTGTCAAGTATAATTTAAATCTAACTGCACAAAACATTTTACAAAATCAAATAATCAATCCTATCATGTGTTTACATATTAATTGTTATAATCATTATAATATTTTTAGTCTTTGTTTCATCCATTCTTTTTCTCATCTTGACCACACATGATAGTTGATGGATTATGTCACAATACCCCACATGATCAAACATTAAATTTTTTAGAGCATAATTATTGCATAGCACATCCCTTAGTAACATTAAATTTGAAAATTTCATAAATGCATTGATTTAAACACATCTAAAACATATATTTGTTAGTAATAAACAATGAAAATGGATCTGTCATTTCATAAGTAACATACCTTGTCAACCCCTTCACACCTAAAAATATGAATGTGTAGTATAATATTTAATAAAATAATTTATGCCATCTCATATTAAAAACACATTTTATGCTTCAAACCATCATTTGGATGAAATCCTTACCATAGAGTCAAATATCAAAAGTAATTAAATGAATAACTTGATAAAAAAATAAGAATATTACATTTAATAATGAACTGTTCAAAACATGGAACAAACATTATTAAAAAGTACTTAAGACTATATGCTTAAGCATGATTTTTCATATACTTATGTAGCAAATAAAGAGACATACTCATTTTGTATAATAATGTAATACAGGGTGTCCATAAAGTCTTTAGACAATTTTACAAAATTCATTAATATTACAACTGAAGTTGGAAATCTCTAAAATGTTTAAATAATATCAAGTAAATAGTCAAGTTTTTATTCAAAGCATTAATATATTTCTATATGAGCCCCATTTGTAGCCCAGAGGACATCTAAATGATATTCAATTTCAGTCAATGTTTTGCATATATAATTGTGTAATTTCTTTGTGTTGAACGTCTGATTTTGTTTTGATAAACCCAGAAACACATTGTGATTTTTTTTTCAGTAGTCATTTTAAACAAGGGTTGGTGTTATGAAGTTTTATTCTGATCAGTGTTGCTTTATTTATCTTGGTGGTGGATCTGTTGCATTGATTGATCTCTGATTCTGACTCACCAAATCATGAGTGAACCTGAAATCTATTTAACCATGAAGCAACAGTTTGCCTCAGGCCTCTGTGCACAACTTGTCCTTGTTGACAACCAGCTGCAGAAGACAAATGATTAAAATGTAAAAGGAATTATTTTGATAGCACTTCTTAAATTTTTTAATAAATTTATAAAATTGTCTAAAGAGTTTGTGGACACCTTGCACATCAAAAAGTTGTACAACAAACAAGCAATAAAAGAAAGATTAGGGAAATTTTAAGACCAAGCAAATAAAGAAATGTTATAAGTGCATTTTCAAAGATTCTAGGGTTAGACCATAGATTGATTTGATATAATTAAGTTAATGAAGGGATTATTCTATATATTCAACACTCTAATAATAGCTTCCATTGTAGCAAAAATTCTTAGCAGAATGATGCCCTAATCCTATTGATGATTGGTTTTAAATTTGAAATTAACAAAATATATGTGGGAATGGTTGTTAGTGTTCAATATGCAGCTTAATTTTTTTTTATGCCATAATTTATATAAAGAGTAAAATAACATCAATATTCAATAATAATATTTTGCATTTCTTGTTTAAGTTCAAAGCATTCAACATATTTATGCATTGATGATCATAAGACTTAAGACTTATTCAAATTTAAGCTTGAAGAAGTTAGTCATATAATATTAAATCTATTTTATTAATAAGAAAAATAATTTTGAGGCTTTTTGTGTTTAATACCAGGGTTTTCAAGTAATTGGAATCCTAGGCATTTGAACTCAAATGAGATCACAAAACTGGTATTTTACTCTAAAATACACAAATTTTAAGAACTCAATTGAACTCAGAAATGTCTTCACATGAACTTGAACTTGAAACATAAAAACTTAAACTCAGATTAAGTAACTTGAACTCAGTTCAAAACCCCTGTTTAAACCTGGTTTTATTGCTTTAAAAAATGTTGATGCATTACATGCTTATGTAGTCAAAGATATATTTCTCAAAACTAACATTAATTTATTAAAACATTATTACAATGCACAAATTTAAAATGATAAGATATCTGCTTAATTTTAATATTTTATTAAAATATATTTTCAGATCAGATTTCAGCTTTTAAAAATAACTCTTTCCCACTAGTAGTTTGAAGAAATGACATCCTTTTTTAAATACATTTGTGAAGACAGATAACATAGAGGTGTTTAAGGAACAATAAATTAAATAAAAAATAATATAATAAAAGCAATGAATATCCAACATACATTAAAACATTTCAACTTACAGTATTTTAACAAGTGTAGTATAAAACTAACTAACTTGCTGCTGTGGCATGTTACCTGGGATCTATAAGATTATATATAGTACTAAATGCTTCCCAAACACTTTCTAATGACCCTCTTACTCATTATTATAGTAATAATACAGTAATAATGTAGTAATATTGCATGAGGTTATGTATTTCACTAATATAGTAATGATAAACTAAATGCATTTTAATTTTGTACTGCAACTATATTTTAATCAAAAGGAAATGTAAGGACAGGAGGACAGTAGCACTGCATAGCATAGTGACCCATAGTAAGTTACTGTACTGTAAAGTGATATTTTATGAGCACAACACATCACAAATATGCAGAGCTTTGAATGGGGAACTTTAAATAGGTGAGGGTACTCTGTACTCTGAATGTTAAAATCTCAAACTCAAATCAGTTTACAAAACCTGATCAGCAAAACACAAAAAGAAGAATAATTAATACTGCAAATCTAACTTCATCAAAAGTCTAAATGAAAAGACTGCATTATTTTAATCTTCATTTTCTTTTCAATTTCAATTAAATGTTTTTTGTTTTCTAAAATCATAATTATTTTAAAGTAAATATTTTTACCCCAAAAACTTGGAATGAAAAAAAATTCATTAGTCTCAAAAGTTTCTTTAAAGTAATACTTGAACTTGAACTCAAAACATAAAAACTTGAACTCAGATAGAGTAACATGATTTGAAAATGCTGTTTTAATCATGTGGAATGGTGTCAAACCTCAGATTTTTTAGTACTCTGAATGTTAAGTACTCAAACTCAAATAAGCTTGCAAAACTCAATAGGAAAAACTCAGAAGAGAAATCATACCAACTTGAACTCCAACTTGATTGAAAGTCCACTCCAATATACTGTAAAAATTTAAATTTCAGCTTTTTATAAAACAGAAATACTTATATTTTAGCTAACAAAGTTAGAATTAGTGTAAAATATATTTTATTATATTCTAAAAATTTCAGAATTAGAAAAAACTTGATCAAACTCGAAATTTTTTGTAAAAAATACTTGAAGTTGAACTCAATATCTAAGAACTTGAATCAGACCAAATAACTTGAATTCAACTTGACAACCCTGGTCAAACCAATGAAAAACAGGAGTGGTATGAAAATTCAAACTTATTTTTTCAAAAAAGTATGGAGTTTAAGAGCAACTACAAACATAAAAAAACTTCATTACTTATAATTGAAATTTTCAAAAATTAGGAAAACTAAAATTTCATTAAATGACTCCTCTTCTAGGCTAATGAGGTTTTGTAGTGTTTACTATTATGAAAGGATCTCGAAAATGTAAAAAAAATGGCCCGCATTTTATTTGGAATTTCATTAATGAATATACAAAAATTAGAAATTTTAAAATATTGCAAAATGTGAAAATCCCCATTCAAATCTATTAGAATTTTTGGTAATTACAGAGGAGACGAAGCGGCTGTATAAATTTTAGCTTGCATGGACGATATTCTGAAAGCATTTCAAGAAATTACTAGAAAAGATGTTGCTGAATGTACACGAATTTTAGAACTATTCCAATGGGATTTAGAACAAGCGATCAATTTTTCATTGACATCGGACAATGCCTGTGATTCAGACAGCTTTAATGAAGCGAGTAGTATTTCCAATTTAAATGAAGATAACCAGCCAACCTCTGCTAGAACATCGAATGAGTTTCAGTTTGATGATAAAACAACATTTAAAGTAAAGTATGACAATGAAATTTTTACGTACTACATTAAAAGTTCAGCCAAAGTAAGCTATTTAAAATGTCTAGTAAGTAAAGATATTGGTATACCTGTGAGTAATCTTGATATTCTTGGCCTTCAAGGACGTACAGACAAAGACCTACTTGATTTTGCCTGTAATCCTGTGAATTTGATTGTTCATGCTAGTCATGGCTTTCGCAGTCAGCGCAACATTAGCAACCCCAATATAAAAGAAGTCAATGTAAGCATTCATGGTCCTTGTGAAATTGTCGTTAGTTATCCCGCTTCAAAAACAATTGCTGAAGTAAAATACGACTATTCAAATATATCTGGAATTCCAAGTAGAAAGTTAAGTTGGAATGGATGGCCTATAGTAGCTTCAGACTCGAACACATTATCAGATTTAAAGGTTTCAGAAATTGAACTTTTTGTTACAAATACTGATACTGAGTGCGGACCCAATTTTTATGGGGCTGAAACGTAAGATTTTGAGTGTGTATTCATTTTTAAATAGCTATATCATTTTCAAAAATTATACTCTTGGATTATTTTGTGGTTATTTAAGGGATCCTTTCAACCAATTTTTTTAAATTAAGTCTAGCTTTCTCCAGTATTTAACATTTTTTCTTGTACGTAGTTTTTTAAACGTCATGTTTTACATATTTATAGTTGTTTATGCATCAGATTCATCAAGCTACGCTAACGTCATAAAACTGATCCTCAGAAATGTTGTTTTGATTTTCCATCTAGGGTTGAATCCTTTTTCCAAACTTGCAAACTTCCTTGGAAATCGATTATTAACTATATACATATTTTAATTTCATATAATTAAAAAACATTGACTTATAAATTAAATTTGATTTTTGAGAAGCTATAGGGTTAGGGTTAGTAATAGGTTGGGGCAAAAGTAATATCCGATTTAAAGATTTTAGCTAAAACAAATGAAACAATGACAATGTAAATATTTATTCATTAAAATACTCTCCATTGCTTTCAATGACTTCATTCTACCTTTCAACGAGCTTATTGCTTTAACATCCCACCATGCACTCCACATGGTCTTGTTGGATAAAGGCCAGTTTTCGGTTGTTGAACTAACTGCTCTCGACTGATTCAACAACGACGGCGTCTAACATTATGGTAAAGAATCCATTTTTCATCACCTTTAGCAATCCTGTCCAAAAAAGGATTCTTGAAGATGTGGTGAAAATAATTATTGTTGTCGATTTTCTGAAGACAACTCATCAGGAACCCATTTTCCAGCAATAGAATCTTTCCAATATATTTTACCTGGCATACCACAGTTGTATGAGCCACTTCAAACTGTCTTGCAATTTCCCTCGTGGTAAAAGGATTCTCAGATACAATATCATTTAATCGATTGGAATCACATGTTTTTTGGACTACCTTCCTTTGGCTCATCTTTTAGTAAAATCACCACTTTGAACACGGGAAAACCATCTCCCGGAATTTCTTTCATTCACTATAACTTCTCCATAACTTTTCTGAATAAATCTTGCTGCCTCACTTGCATTGACACCTTGGAACTTGTATAGAAGAACCTTCCTTAAATGATCTCTATTTGGGACAAACATGGATGCCAAAATTAATTTAAAATATTAACTTAACAAAGTTAATTTAAAGAATCTAATTTAATTTAATAAAAGAAATATGTTACACTTCTATTAAAATGTAGATAGTTGACAAATCTCATTTTAAATATCGGTTATAAAAACCGAATATTATTTTGCACCAACCTGATATATATATTTTTTAATTTGGGTTAAATCTATTCATAAATATCAGCGTTATAAGAATGCTTAAGTAAACTACAAAAATTTGCAAAAAAATATTTCTGATTTCATAGTTTGTCTAGTTTTACAAATATTCGTCGGGGATTTTTGTTTAGAAAAAATAGTTTTTTATAATCAGATATTTAGTCCTTTATTTGGATAAGTGCAAATATTCTTGCGTTTTTGTTGGAATTATTACTTAATGTTTACTAGTTGAATAAGTATTTTACATGGATAATCATTTTGTTATAAATATACAAAAAAACTGATTAATACCTAGACTCCTCTATACAATGATTTACTATTTTACACTGGTTAGAAATTGGAATTTCAAAATATCTTTTTTTTTCAATTTATTACTGTTATTATTATAAATTGTACTTCATTTTTTCAATGTATTAACATCTTATTTTTAATACTTTTGCAGCTGTTTGAACTTAGAGAGACTTCCGATTCTTCAGAAGATGATGTTATTGTGATGGACGAACCCAGTAGTACAAGAAGAAATGACAGTGTGCTCGGTAGTTTGCTTTCTTCATCAGCCGAAGATAACCTTGAAACACAGCAATCTATAATGGTGAAATTCCAATCTCAATTCGGCCCAGTTCATCCAATATTATTTCTTGGGTCACTGCATGATGCTTATCAAAATTCATGTATGTTGCCTCCTTCAGAAAGACGATTATTAGTACTTTACATTCACCACAATCAAAGCATTTCCAGCAACGTTTTTGCTAAAAATGTATGTTTTATGTTTAGTGTGTTTGTGTAAATGGTGTGCTTTGAATTACTTAATTTAGTAAAGCTTGTATTTTCACAATTGTTAAAAATGGCTCCGTTGCATTATAGAATTGCTTTGAGCTATATCGATTATATAAATAAAGTTTTTGATTATTTACAATTCAAATTAAGATTTTCTATAGATATTTAAGTTCTTAATTAACACGAAATTTACAATGTCGCTATCTAAATATACAATCCTGCATTTTTGTAATATGATATTTTATTAAGGAATCATGACCTGAAACATATCTAATACAAATACAATTCATTCATTTTATCTACTTTTGGAACGTGCAAAATAAATTTTATTTGTACACTCAATTTGTGCAATATTAATTTATTACAATTGCTATTTGCTAAACATTTATTTTTTTTTACACATGATTTCGACAGTATTTTCTCAGAAAAAGAACAAATGGGCTCATATTCTTTTTACGATGCTCTATGTGGACGTTAGTGTTAGATTTATAAGCCAAGAATTTCACGGTTCTTAAGATTTGATTTGACACGCGTAATTTGCAATGTTGTATTCATGCGTCAAGCAGTCAATTCTTGATCTTAGTTACAACTTCAAATTGGTTGTAAAATCAACACTGAACTAAAAAATGTTTTGTCTATTAAATTTCTAGTTATAAAGTTATGTATATTTATAAAGTATTTTAAGATTTTTTCTTTGAACTTCTTTGTATTTACGTGATCATTTGTGGTTATAAATGTATTATGGGTTCACATGCGACAATGTTATATTAGGCACATCTTCTGGGCACTGTCAACATTTGGTATAAACAAAACCCTCCTTCCCGCCTTTAAAAAAGTCAAACCGTTTTTGCACATTTACAAAAAAGTCTATTAGTAACTGGAAATAATGAACCATGGACACAAATTGGCAGACGCGCTTGAAAATTAGTGCAAAATTGTATTGTCTAAAGTTCTAAATTACTTCAAAAGATTTTGAAAATTTCGATTTTTTAAAAATTAAATTAATATAAAATTCATAGCATGTGCAATCCAGAACGAACTTTAATTGTTCATTTATGTGTAGATAAAGCCCCCAAAACCTTTGAGACGCGTCATTTCAAATGTTTCGGTTTTATTGCGACAATTTCAGGTCGCATTTTAAGATCATGAAATGTTTTCAAAAATTCCCAGACTGTTTAAGAGTAAAGTATGAGTTCTGGGCATGCCATTGAAGTGAAGTTGTCCGCGCAACTACAATTTCTGAATTTAAATTAGCAATGCGTAGTTTTAGCTCATCATCATTTAGAAATCATTTCACTTTTTTGGTCATATCAACAATTATTCAAACGCAATCTTACCACTTATGGTGCTCTGGCTACAAAGGACTTAATCTGTCGTCAAAATCGATTTATTTTATTAATAAGTCATGTGAAATTTTGATATATTTAACACTTATTGTTTAGGTTCTTTGCTCCGAATCAATTTGCAATTTGTTAGACAATAATTTTATTGTTTGGGCGTGGGATGCCACACTGCCAGAGAATATGCGAACCTTAGAGAGAACAATTCAGTCAGTTCTTGGGGTTTCCGTTGTTCAGTCTTGTCGAATCGATCATTATCCATTACTTGTTATATTTTCCCGTTCACGTAGCACAACAGAATTAATGCAGGTTAGTATACATTCTTTTGTCCTGATTCATTAGTTCTTCTTTGATTATAGATAATATGTGTATGCATATTTGTCTGATCATTAATTAATATATTTTTGTTTAATAGAAGTTTTATTGCAGCATACATCAATTTATAGCTAACTATAATCATATCAGGAATTGTTATCATTATAGTTAAATATATATTGTCCAAAATGCTAAATTACTTTCACGAATCATTTAAGTGCTAGAACAGGAATATAAATTGGCTGATCTTTTGAATACAACAATTTATTTCACAAATTTTCTACAGTCCAAGTATTGAAAAGTGGCTCTTGACGGTAGAATGGAAGACAGAAGATTAAGTTCGTCCCTATCACTACTGGGGTTTTTGAGATTTTTATAGGGGGGGGCTATTAAAAAATCGAAGATTACGTCCAATTTACTCGAAACCTGTATACTCTTAGAAAACATTCATCAAGAAATCCTAATGACGTCAGTGAAAATAATTTTCTCCTATGTCTTCGATTATTATTATTTACCCTAACGAAAAGTGAATGAGAGGAGCTGGTTCAGTTTTTATGATAAAAAGTTGAATTCACACTTTTGTAGTTTACGCAGCGTTCATTGTGGTGAACACAGACCGCTAGCAGTAATTTTCTATGAAAAAATTGGTAATAAATTTGTACTTAAAAATCATTGTAGAATGTAATTTTTATGGAAATTGTATGAAATTAGTTATCTTTACATAAAAATATCACATCTAGGGTTTCAGAATTTGCAATTTTACAAATACTTAGATAATTGGTAATTTATGGTTGATTTTTTGAATAATTTTTGGACTTCCAACCAGTTATGAAAAATTTTCATCTAAAAAATCTCATTGAATTGTCTTCAGTTTGGCAGTTTCCTTTCCGTTCTTAAGCATGTATAGTTGATATTGGCGTTGCACTAATTTCCTTGAAGAGTTGTCGAAATTGTTGCCTAAGCACGGTTTGCTTTTGGTGTAGATGATCCGAGAATCCCTGTATCCTGTACATTTTTCCAAAAATTGCAGCAATGTTCAATCTTGTTAATGAAGTGTTGATAAATTTTTTACAGCTCACATTCAACCGCGCCTTTTAAATTTTTCTGTGTGAAATTGTAGAACTTGCATTTTTCATTCCACTTTAGATACATTCTCAGTAAAGTAGTGCATTCTGAAAATGCTTTTTCAAAATTTTCATTCTCAAGGAATAGTTTTTTAATAAAAAATATTTTAATGTTCCTGAAATTTTATATAATAAATATGACCATCGTCCATTTCATTATATGGTTATGATATCGGATGTGGACGATTGAATGATGTGTGAGAGAGGCATGCAATTGTATTGTACATAACGACTGCACACTTTTCTATCAAGTTTTTCGTAACATTCTGACAAACAGTATTTTTTGTAAATTTATACACTGTTCCAAATCATAAGATTCAATGATGATTTTGCTTTTTTATGTGCACAAAGCTCTAAATTATTCCCAACAAAAGAATGGGTTGTCTGAATATTCAGATATATTTTTTGAAGCATGACATTTTAAAATAGTTAATTGTACTCACAAACAATCGAAAAGATTATCTCCTTAGCATTTACACGCTGTAAAATTTTCATGCTTATATATTAAAAAAGTGATGAAATAGGGTGAATTTCAATATGCCAACTTTACCGAAATTTAGGTTTGTTACGTACAATAAAAATGTTACTTATATCGATTACTTTAATAATAATAGTAATACGAAACAATTCTATTCAGAATAATTATGAATAAAATATAAAACATATTGTCAACAAATACAATAAAAATGGGTGAATCTAATGTAATTTAAAAGATCACTTGCATTGCAAATACACGTTATTTCTCAGATTTCTTAATAATAATAATAAGAGTCAAAGCAAATTTATTGCTTAAATGTATGTAAA
This sequence comes from Hofstenia miamia, assembly GCA_900660155.1. NCBI lineage: Eukaryota > Metazoa > Xenacoelomorpha > Acoela > Hofsteniidae > Hofstenia > Hofstenia miamia. The sequence continues at coordinate 2,706,709 of CABFPE010000018.1, read as the reverse complement.
AACTATAAACTAACACATGACAAAAATATTTACAAAACTAATTACATATGCAATATTATTTGAAGGGCAGTTTTAAAAGTAATGTTTGCCTACTTAATAGAAATTGTTTTATTTTTTTCTTGAAGTGTTTATAGTTTTTCTCACATTATATATCAATACTTAAATCATTCCAAGAGATTGAACATTTAAAAGAAAATGAATCTTGACGATTATTGATGCTAAAAAGTGTTTTATTTCTTTTATTGATTTTGATGTAATTATTAAGAAAACTTAATGAACTTAATTCATGAATAAATTTGTGAATCATACATAAAGTTTATACTGAATAAAGTAATTCGGGGCCAAAATATTATATGATGATCTTAATTGCGTTATGGATTCATGTTTTTCAATATAATTAAGGGTTCTAAATGCCCAGTTAAACATATTTGCTAATGATGAACGTTTTTGCGATGTGAGATTTTGAAAAAGAAATGCACAGTAATTAAATTGACTTAAGACAAATGAATGAATTAGTTCTACATTCGATGATTTTCCTACATGGCGCAAATGGTACAAATATTTTATTCCACATGCCATCTTTTTTTAATTTGTGGGAGAAGAAATTATCGAAATTTAAGTCGTCTAATAATACACCTAGATAGTTTACACATTTACTTTGACTAATTTCGTTATCACAAACATTAATATTAAAATTTTTAGTAAGCTTTTGTTGTTGTTTAGATGAAAAGATGATAAATTGAGTTTTGTCAGAATTGATTTTTAGTTTATTATGATTGAAATATGTTACGAAATTTTCAATATCTTTTGTCAAATGTTGGGTTGCCTCAAAGGGATTTTTTGCTGTCCGTAATATACAAGTATCGT
>CABFPE010000018.1:2661558-2684809 GCA_900660155.1 Hofstenia miamia | reverse complement strand
TCTTTTTATTAACATACATTACATTGGAAATATCACATCACACATTAATTTAGTTTACATACTTAGTTTACATACTTGTTTTTATTAGCATACATAACATTGGAAATACTACATTAATTTAGTTTACATACTTATTTTACATACTTGTTTTATTTGGTAAAATTTAATAACAAATATTTGAATCAGATAGATAATAATACTCATTAAAAGTGTAATGTCTTATTTCAGTAATAATGCAAAATAATTTTTTCGAAAAAAACCAAAATCTAGTTAATGCAAAAACTCGCCATTTCTAATATTTAATAAACATACATGGTAAAAACCACATATGTGTTTAAGACAAGACAAAAATGTAATTTATTCTACACTTTGCTTATAATCATCATATATATCACACTGTTAAATTTGTCTATTGTGTTAGTTTATCATCATTGTTGGGATGGGAATTCTGTAGGAAACAAACACAATGCATATTTGCACATGATAAATTTCACACAATCATATCTAAATTAATGGTTAATATACAAGTCAAATGAGAAGACATTCACAATATAAAACACATGATAAATAAAAGTTTAAATAAATTCAATTAAAAATGTTTATCAACAAACAAACAACGTTTCTATTTATGATAAAGTCTATAATAAATTTAACATCAGACTGCAAATTCACAGCAATTTATTAAAATAATATTGATTACATTTTAAAAGAAATATCTGTAAAACTAACTAGAGATAATATTGCACAAAAGCATTAGGTATCAAAACAATATCTGAGATTTAATTATAAAAATAGCTTACCAAAAAGTTTGAAATCTTTCAAGATAGTTCTTTCATCAATGTGAAATTCCATTATTCTGCTCTATGTAAGTTGTATGCTTTGGTAGTGTCAACATAGTTTATCTATGGCCATTATTCAACTGCCAGAATGTAAACAACTATAAACACAGTAAAATTCCATTATACTGCTGTGTGTACAATCTCTCTACAGACAATGCATAATTTGTTATCTATTGTTCAAATGTCAAAAATGTATCCATTCATAAAGATTCATATCTACCAAACATGAAATCCAAATCAATTTAAATCATAAATTGGTTGTTAATGTTTATTGATCCACATATATACAAAACATTTAAAAATATTTATTTTATATAATAAGAAATTGCTTACATTTTAAAATTTTATTGGTGTCTTTTATATTAAGAATTAAATAAATACCCTGTATATGAATTTTCCATGTTTGTAGACTTACATTCCTTTTCCAACGTTTTTTCACATTTGTGACTTACATTCCTTTTCTGACGTTTTTCACATTTGTGACTTACATTCCTTTTCTGACGTTTTTCACATTTGTGACTTACATTTCTTTTATGACGTTTTTTTTTAATTTAGTGACTTACATTAAAAAACTCTTCCTCAATGATGACATGAGAATTGGGAACAGTTTGATTGCAAAACGTATTGTATTACAGTTTAGTAAATAGAAAATGTATAGTTTTGCTTTCACTCTTTTTTTTACATGTACTAGTTTTATGTTAATATGTTTGATAAATTATTACATTTCATAAACATTGGTTTTAATATAAAAACTTAAGCTCCTACATTTTCTTTGTAAATAGGTAAAAATCAATAGTATTCTCTAAACTGTTAAATGTCAATGTTTTACCTAGCTATTAATTTAACATGCAATTGACATTCAAATTTAGCATGAGGGAAAGATGATTGAAATAAAGTAATCACTAGTTTAGTAAATTCAATAATACTATTTATTATACAATGAGAATGTAGAAATGATTTGTACGTGTTTCATTAATGGTAGATTTCTAGAGATACATCTCATCAACTAAGTTAAATAAGTGTAATATTAGATAATAGATACATGTTATGTATAATAATATAATTATGGATAAAATAACTATATACATTTATTCACAGGTTAATATACAACACTCAAAAGATTTGTTTTGCTTTTTCAAAAAAATTAATTGCCTTTGGGATATTTAATTTAAATATAAATTTTAAGACATTCTACAAATCAATGAGTTGTTAAAGTACTTGCAGTTGTTTAATAGTTTATGAATTTAAAATAAAAACTTTATAATTATTGAGAANTTGAGAAAGTGTTAACATTCACATTTTTCTTAAGTCAATGAGTAAATTTTGATAATCGTAAATGAATACATAATGCCATCTCAAAAACGAATCAATTAGATGTCATGAAACTCGCAAATCATTTTAAATTATGAAAAGACTAACACATTTTGATAAAAAATACATTTACACAAAAATGATTAAATTGATTGATTTTACAAAACACATAGTCATACACAATTTGCAAAATAGTATTAAGCACTCATGAAATTGAAAAATGATTATGGTTATTAAAGTAATTATACAAAAATGTAATAATTGGTGAAACTGAACTTGCCTTTGTCATGTATATCAGACATTTCAGTTTTTATTGATTTATCAATGGTATATTTCATATGCTTTGGCGTATATTTCTATCTTGGTTTTGAAAATGTGCATCTATTTCAAGTGACTATAGTGTTTAAGTTTAGCAAAACATTTCTCCACTTTGTGGTTGGATATCAACACATTGAAACGAGTTTTGCTTCTATCAATTATATTCCTTGTTGCATGATTAAACATTGTTACAAGAAACATGGCTTAAGAACTTCNTTTGTACGTGTTTCATTAATGGTAGATTTCTAGAGATACATCTCATCAACTAAGTTAAATAAGTGTAATATTAGATAATAGATACATGTTATGTATAATAATATAATTATGGATAAAATAACTATATACATTTATTCACAGGTTAATATACAACACTCAAAAGATTTGTTTTGCTTTTTCAAAAAAATTAATTGCCTTTGGGATATTTAATTTAAATATAAATTTTAAGACATTCTACAAATCAATGAGTTGTTAAAGTACTTGCAGTTGTTTAATAGTTTATGAATTTAAAATAAAAACTTTATAATTATTGAGAAAGTGTTAACATTCACATTTTTCTTAAGTCAATGAGTAAATTTTGATAATCGTAAATGAATACATAATGCCATCTCAAAAACGAATCAATTAGATGTCATGAAACTCGCAAATCATTTTAAATTATGAAAAGACTAACACATTTTGATAAAAAATACATTTACACAAAAATGATTAAATTGATTGATTTTACAAAACACATAGTCATACACAATTTGCAAAATAGTATTAAGCACTCATGAAATTGAAAAATGATTATGGTTATTAAAGTAATTATACAAAAATGTAATAATTGGTGAAACTGAACTTGCCTTTGTCATGTATATCAGACATTTCAGTTTTTATTGATTTATCAATGGTATATTTCATATGCTTTGGCGTATATTTCTATCTTGGTTTTGAAAATGTGCATCTATTTCAAGTGACTATAGTGTTTAAGTTTAGCAAAACATTTCTCCACTTTGTGGTTGGATATCAACACATTGAAACGAGTTTTGCTTCTATCAATTATATTCCTTGTTGCATGATTAAACATTGTTACAAGAAACATGGCTTAAGAACTTCATCACTCAGAGTTGTTATGTAAAGTACGCTTTTACAATTTATACACAATAGCTAAAGAAATTGCTGTTTTCCACCTCTTGCATATTTGTTTTGATCAATATTAATGCACTTGGAAACATGCTCTAATGCAAATAACACGTCATATTTGGGGTTTAGGATCTATGAATTGTTTTCCTTAAAACATGGTGCTGCATGTTTAAACATTGTTGCAAACAAACACGCCCTAAGTGAAATTTGTCATCAAAAATATCAGTTTGCCTAAATCCTAAAAATCAAAAATTCTCACTTTGGTCTAAACAAATTGTCTAAAAAATTAATTTGCTCATTTTAGTTTTGTCAAAAATATTTCGTCACTAGATGGCGTCCGCTAAAAGGATTTTGAAATGGAACATTGTGAATTAATACACAGTAATATTAATAATTATAGCAAATGCAAAGAACTAATAATGAAGGTTTCAGCAAAATTGAGACATCTACTAATTGGAAAAAAATTAAAGCTTGGTTTGGAATTGTTCGTACTTTTGATGATTATTATGTAAGAAAATGCAGTAATTGTGGTGAATTTGGTCATTCTATAAAGGTATGTTCAATGAAAACATCTAACTGTATGTTATAATCACAACTATAAGAATTTTCCAGTTAAAAATGTTAAGGAAATGCATTAATGCATCAATGGCAAAAATTAAAATGTGTTTAAGAAATCACATAGTAACTATAACGCATTTAGCAAAGAGTGTCCTTTATATAAAAATCAAATGCAGTTAACTATTTTGAAGACCAATCATGAATTGTAGTAAAATTGCATACGAAAATATTAAACCCTGCTACAAAGTAAATGAAAAAATTGTAATTAAGCAAAATAAATTAAAATTAGTAAATACCAATTTCCAGAGTATTATGAATAAAGTTGATAAATTTTTCAATCTAATTCAGAATTTTGATTACAGTACAATCATTGGCGTGACGGAAACTTGGTTAAAATCTCATGACTACTTAAAAAGTTTAAATGACAAATTTTTGATCTTACGAAGAGATAGAAGACAAGATTTAACACATAAAACTAGAGGTGGTGGTGCTTTACTAAATATACCACGCAAATTCAAACAAATAATCAGAAGTGATATTTCTGAAAATGATTCTGAATTTGATTGATTATGGGTTCAATTTAATATATGTGGAATCTGTTATTTGATCACTTTAAGTTATTGTAGTAAGAAACTATCATTTCAAGCTTTTGAAGAAAATTTATGCAAAAGAAAATTAACGATTTAATTGATGTCTTTAATATGGAAGTTCTGAATAAAAATATACCAACGCATATCAACTTTGTTAGGTCTTCTTTGATTTATTATATCATTACTGACATCTCAAGCATTAAGACATACGAAGTTTTTGTTACAGATTTTTTCATATCAGACCATCTACTGACATGTGCAATATTTGATAATGATAAAGACTCAAACAGATTCACGGATATATTGTACTAAAAGATTTTATTCAAAGAAATACCTTAACAACAAAATTTTTTTGAAGGAATTGATCAACTTAAATTGGAATGATTATTACTTTGGTACAACAGTGGATCAAAAAATGATGTTTATAAATGATAATTTAACAAGTATTTATCATACGCTTTGTCCTATTATAAAGATTCAAAAACACAACGTAAAGAATAGTAACAAATCGTGGAAGATATGGATATCTAAAGAAACGAAAGAATGCATTAGAAAAAAGCATTAGGCATATGCAATTTTTTGTCAAAAGAAATCGAAAGCCAACTATGATCATTATAAAACATTAAGAAATAAAGCCTCAACAAAATGTAATTTTGATCTACAAGCTTTTTTACAAAAATCAACATCAGACTAAATATTGAATTAACGATTTGTTATTAAAATTCTCTTTACATGAATATATGATTAAAGTTATTATTCAACTTGATTCTTATTGGCTAAGATACTGAATTCTGTTTTCTCGGAATATATATTCAATTCGACATCCTCAAATATCTACCTGATAGTAAAATGCGGAATTTTAGTTGTGTAATTTAGCAACAGCTTAAAGGCAACAGGCTATAAACATGATCTACTAGAAAGAAAACATTCCGCAGGTCTTACAACACCAAACTGGTATCAATAAAGAATTCCTGGCAAAAACCTGATCAATGTCGCTATTGTATATTAATGATTCTGCACTTCCACAATTTAGTAGCAAAATCTTTAGGACAAATAATTTTAAATTTAAAGACTCAAATACCACAATGTAGCTGTTTTGTAAATATAAGCACTGAGTTAATGCATTGTACTTATTTCAGTTGTACACTGTCAGTGAGCATCTCCAGGAAAAGTGTTTGAATCAATTGAATGCGCTTAGTCCAGACTTGTCAACGAGCCGACATCTCCAAGCTCGTCTCGTTCAAATTTCGTGTAAGTTCAGCTCGGCTCGCCACATAAAATATTTGAATTAGGCTCGTTTTAGCTCGGTATTTTTTTAAAAATATTGTGCTCAAAGATTTTTTTACATAGCTCTTCCTATTATTTAATAAACATTTCTTAAATAAGATTATAGGAAAGGCACATTGACTGCAAAAATAAGAAACCTCTCCATAATCAAATTAACAAGCAGAACTATAAACTTGCTTTGCCTAAAATAGGCTCGTATATCAAATACTGTGTCCGGCTCGGCTCGTTAGAAGCTCAGCTTGTTGACAAGTCTGGCTTAGACTACACCTGTTTAATTTACTTTAAAATCGTTGTCGCTGATTTACAAAACTGTTCAATTTCGATTTTTATTAAAAAACCGCGGTTCGGATTATTTTCGGTTAACAGTCGAGGTCTAGAAAAGACTATCTAGTTAATGGTTGTGTTCACACAATGTTTGCCTCTAATTCAATTATTTGCTAAGATGTACAGTAAAAATAGTAAAAAGTAAAAAAACAAACTTGAATTCAATAAACGTTGAAAAAGATGACAAAACGTGTTTATATGAAAAACGATTCTACAGAATTATAAAAACATAAAATGATTTCATCTGTTAATAGTCATAAATATTCAATTAAAAAGATCAAAACACGTTCAAAATAAGAGAAACGTAATAAAAAATTTGAAAATCTTTATTAAAAAACGAAATAGATAAAATGCATTGAAAATCTACACAGATATAAATCGCCTAAGCAAAACTTGAGTATCCAGTTCTCCTTGGAGGAGTAAACGTCTGATTGCGATGTAAAGAGTCTGAGACAAATGTTACGGGGGTTGCTCTTTGATTGTGTGGCGTGGCATTGCGGTTGATTGAGTTACTGCCGTAGTTATATCGGTCTGGGCGACCTTGCCCAAAACTAAAAGTCTTATCATGATTGGAGTTTGGAAAGTCTACTTTCTGAGCATCACATTCCTCCTAAAAAACCTAATATTGACAAAGAATGCCTCTAAATGACAAAGATATCGATATGATATTAATTATATATGAAGAACTTGAATAACCCGGTTGTCATCAACACTGAGTTTTACAGAATAGCAGTTTGCAAAGTTTATATATTACAAGGTGTACCCCGATAAAATTATTAGCTTCCTAAAATTCAAAGGGCTGAATTTTTTTTATAAATACTAAATATCTTGTAGTAGGTTATATATATATATATATATATATATAGATATATTGTTATTTACACTAGACAAACCCGTTATGCATTGAAATTTATTAAAAAAGCTATCATCATATAAACAAGTTGCTAAATTTTAAAAATGATAAAACTTCCTTTTGAATTTGTTTGGTGAATTTTAAATAAAATATAATAGTTAGGTTCGGGAGTTCTAGTATAATAACAATTCCTACATACACTGTATGTATTGGATGCAGATGAGGGAACCCCGTCATCAGAATAACCATCTGGGTGCTTGTCGTCGTGCTCATCTAAAGAGGCTTCCCGTTGCTTTTTCATAGTGTCGCTAAATGCATATAATCTACCAACTTAAAACACATCAACAATAAGTTTATACATTCCTAAAGTGGATTTATGGTTTTCGAAACAAACTTCCAACCTATTAATTTCCTAAAATATATACATTTTTATGCTATAATATATAAATTTATTCAGTTCTAGTCTCTACCATGATCCATTGTAGTTTATTCAAATTTGGGTTCTGATATCGATAGGGTAGTACTGGTATTTTACAAATTTTATTTTTATATATGTACACCGTTTGAAATATATTTACCAATGAGTTTTATAGTGATTGTGAGAGCCACCAATTGAAGACTTCCGTATAAATTGATCTGATGGTGTGGAATCATCGGCTGGTGGAAGCTGACACGACATTGGGTTGTCTGTCAAGGAAATCATGCCTCCGCCATGATTCACTAAATTATTGTGTAAAACATCATCAAAAAAACATGAAACACAAATGTACTATACGAAGAACAATTTGAATATTTAACCTTAATGTATAATCTTAAAATAATGCAAATGTAAATTAACATCATAAAAGCATAACAACCTTGGAAAGTTCAACTTGCAAACGGGTACACATGCAACAAAAAGCTGGCATTTAAAACGAATAACTGCTGTTGACAATTTACACAGAAGTGCTTAAGAACTAAGTTATATAAAATGGATAAAAACATGAAACTGTATAAATGAATTCAATTTTTCACTCAACAAATTACAGCATTTGTGTCAGAAGGAAACATTAATAAACAAATTGAATGCTTGCTTTAAGAAAAAACAAAATTCGAAATAACATATATATATATATATCCATTAACAAGAATCTTGACTATTCCTACTACCTATTCAAATGAAAAAAGTAATAAAACGGGCTTACAAAAATCATAATCGAGACAATTGAGAGTGCAAAAGATGAATACACATTAACATCACTTAACAAGATTAGCAGAAGTACTCACAAGGTTTGCAAAATTCAAAGCAGTGATTATAAATGCACACTTACAAAGACCTGTTCACATTTGAAATTGCAAATTTGGTAAAATGCGAATAATCGCATGTATACATTTGATGGAGACGTAAAAATAACAAATATCCGTTCCAGAATATACAAAAAAATTTAAATAAGTGAACGCGTCTTTGCTAGGATAAGCAGTGTATATAGAAACAGGTATGAACACAAACAACAGCGAAACATACTTGAATTAAATTCTAAAATTAAAGTGTGTCCGAGCATTATTGATTTATATCTTAGTTTAAATAAAAAGACAAAATATATTATGCGAAAAACGTAGGACAGAAATCAAGATCTGCAACAAGCTTTTTACAAGCAACAGCAGATGGATTAGAGCCTTTTCTTTGCTACCTTGAAGCTTAAAAATAAGCAGCCACCTCAAAATTGAAAATAGTTCACGTTAATTCAAAATGTTAGCAATCGATTTGCTGCTAAAAACAGACGATTGCATTTTGTATAAGCTTATTTTTGGTCAAATAACATTTTTTTGCAATTATTTTCTGTAAAAATGGGTGTCAGTTTCATGTTTTAAAAATCCTAAACGCGCCACTGACATGAAACGCTAAATTTTTTGGCTTGGTGCTGCAACCGCGAAAAATCTTCAAATTTTAAAGCTGGTAATTACATAAATGTTCAACAATAAAAAATATAATTTTCTGTAGCCTACGACATTTTTAGATTTTCGGGGTAGGAAGCAAATACAACCTGATAAAGATTACTATATATTTACAGCACAAAAATGAGTGGAAAACTATTAATACCATATTGAAAAATCGCTAATTGGGCAAGGCTATAAAATGTGCAAATTTCAAACCCTGTGACAGAGTTGACAAGAAGTGAATAATAGGCTAATAGATTGTAAACAAAGCATTCTGAAAAATTAAAAATTTGTAACAAATATTTAACATGAATGTGAAAGAATTTACTTATTTCATCTTTCTGTTTTCTAATGGGTTTTTTCTTTCCTCTTATACAAAGCACCAATGTGAGCAGGAAGCAAACAAACACCACGGTTGTTACTATGATGACGTGGAACCATGATTCATTGTAAAAGGATGCACGCATTACGTCTAAATACATGTATCTTACTATAGATAATGTAAGTAATGCAATAAGATGAAAAACGGAAAAATGTAGTTCAAATTTTCTAATCCACACGCTTTGATATGAAAAAATACAATAGGAATATCAATAACTAGGTATAAAGCAGGCATTGTGTTAGTGCGGGTGAGGAAAGGACGTGGAGAGCCGATCTTTTGTCAAAAACTATTTAAGCATTATGTGATATTGCGGGTTTTTTATGTGAATATTGTCATAAAAGTGGTAAACGAGTCACATATTTTGACCCAAGACAATTGACTCATGACTCGACCCGACCATTAGTATGTCAACTCACGACCCGACCCATGGGTCAGACAGTCAGCTTTTAATCCGAGTTGTATTTGCAATTGTTTGACAAAACTAACATGAAAGAATGTCATTAACATTAATTTAAGAGTAGGTTTTAAATAGCATAGTAGATTGCATACTAAATTCAAATGCAGGGTTAGTTTCTTAGGAATATTTCAGGGAAATCCTTCAAACAATACATTTCTATGACAAGGCAATTTTCAAAACTTTGACCCGAGCAAGTATGAACCATGACACTTTTTGCAAGATAAAATTATATTTTGTTTCCAAATAAATGTTAGGTTTACGATCATTATAGGAAAAAATTTGACCCACCACGTCCAAAATTTTCAACAATCGTGCCAGCTATACGCCTACATAAACAGAAGGTGTTTTAGAAGAGAAAATTACTTACGACCAGTGAATGCAAATGTGGACATGAGACTTCTACCGTATTTGTTTTCCGCTTGAACGGCAAAAGATGGAATTTTTTGTCCAATTTCAGAGTCGTCGAAATTGTAAACATATGAAGATGTACCATAAGGAAGCTTAGCAACTAATTCGTAATTTGGTTGGCCAATGCGTCCTAAATGCAAAATTGACATCAAAAAAAGCTTTCTGAAACAACACAAAAAATTTATAAACATTTGGATAACTTACTTTTGTAGAAATAAAACACATCAGCATCCCGAGGCGCAATCCATGTTGTAGTAATACTGGTACTACTAATCGAAGCTCTCAAGTTTTTAGGCTTAGATGGCGCACCTAAATATAACAATTAAAAATTAATTGAAATCATTTAAACAGTGGGATTTTTAAGCATATTGTGAATAAATTCTTTGAGGGAAAGTGTAAAAAACTCCTTTGGTATTCAACGACACAAACGAAAATTGGGGCATTTTTCAAATGTAAAGCGTGTACTTGTCCCGCCCAGATTTTCATTAGCAATAAAAAACAAGTCTTTTGCTATCAGGGACACCTTACTTTGAAATTTTATTTTGATGTTTCATTCTCAATACTTAAACTATTTAGAGTAGCTTTAATAATGTGCAAGACACAAATTGCTATTACTCTTTGTTTCATTAATGTGTTCTACGATACAATGTCAATCAAATAATTTGATTCGTACATTTACAAAGCGTATTACAAAACAAAACCAGCCTGAAAACTAACCTTACTTAAATATATATTTGCCGCATTTTCCGATTTCTAAATGTAATATACCAATGATGGAGCAAAAGAGCAATGTTGAAGACAACGTTTAACAAAGACTAAGTTTTCAGCAAATTACTTCGAAGTTATGTACAAAATTTTGAAAAAAACATGACACGCATGCACATGTAATAATAATAATCAGATCCGTAATTGATCTGCTGCTTGCTTAAATTAAAGATGCTTTGGATTAATTTCCATCAATGTTACTCTATTAAACTTCAAGTAATTTCTAAATTTTATTACCTTCGTCTTTAGTTCCAATCATCTCTGTGATTTCCTTGTAACTTCCACAGCCGGTTTTGGTGCAGGCACTCACTTTAAAAATATATTGGACGAGATTTAAAAGATTCTCAACTAAGATTTGCGAAGTTCGAATTTTAAATTTGGCACTCAGCATTTGATGCTCCGCTTCTAAATATAAACCACTGAAAAAACAAACATCTTAATGGAAAATATGAATGAACAAGATTAGTATTGATTTAATTAATAAACATTTAAATATGATTGCATGCTAATTTATTATTTCAATAAATATTAGATGGCATTCACTTGATATCGACTTAGGTTTAAAATTCATCCTAGCATTAAGTTGCCAAAAGATGGAATTCATACTAAATATTCTGAGAAAGTCTTAATGTTAAATATTACTGTACATAATATCGATATCGTCAGTATCAGCATAGCGTGAAATTCATACAAAGATTACATAAATAATCAGGTTAAGAAACAACTTTTTATAAGAATAAAGAGGCTGAAAATGGACCAAAAACGCAAGAACAATGCGAAGATGAAAATTTATTATCAGTATTTCTTTATCTGTATTAATTTTATTTATTAAAGCGCTTGGTAATATACAGTGGTGTTGAAATTTCCCTACATTTATTTTGGTACTGGAAAATTAGGTACATCTTTCTACAGGATGAGTCAAAAGAAACTAAAGATTACATCCAGTGATAAAGAATGCAAGAGCACGCTTTTATCAAAATTTCATTATATTTCTAAAAATAGAGAAAATGAATATTCCAAAACAATCAAAGAATGTACTGAAAATGTGAAATTACTCATTGTTTTTTAATTCCTCATGAACGAATCAATAAAAGTCTAACAATTGTTAAAGCAGTTTGATCAGACTACAGCTTTGCTGCATTGTTATCTCAAGGATTATGGGCCCGCATCTGTTTGGACGACCGACTAGATATCATTAAATGTTATTATTTGAGTGGAGAATCAGTCACATCTGCATTGAGAATGTTTAAGCGAAAGCGAAAATTAATTAAACATCCTTTTACTCAAGCAAACATCTTGAATTTGGTGAAAAAATTCGAAGAGACTGGCAGCGTTGCAGATCGCCAGAAATCCAGACGACCTTCTTTAAAAAAGAGCGATGTTCATCTGTGCATGGTGCATTGGAAACGACGCCTTCCAATTTCAAACTCTGCCTTCGAGTTCTCGTGGAGCAAATTGGTCTACAATTTTCAGTACATTGTTTGATTGTTTTAGTATTTTTTTTATATTTTTTAGAAATATAATGAAATTTTCATAAAAGCGTACTCTTGCATTCTTTATCGCCGGATGGAATCTTTAGTTTCTTTTGTCTCACCCTGTATATTGAGAAATTCTGGACTTTTGTTTTGCATTCCTTCGAAATTTGAGGGAGGAAAAATAACACAAAGTAAGAATAATTTTAGAATCAACTTAAAAAATACGAAATTCACAAGCTGAAAACAACTTTCCTGGTCCTTTGAAAGAAACTAAGTGTAAATTTTTGCTTACATAAATATTTGTTTGTAATAACATCACTATTTAATACATTCTCTAGATGGCGTATGAAAGCAATTCGTTTAGCCAATGAGATCAGAATTCAAACTAAGAAACGAAGAAAATACATTAGCAATTCAAATATATAAACATTATATATATATATATATATATATATATATATATAATATATATATATATATATTATTTTTTGTAGTCAGTGTTATATTTCAATTCTTTTAAAAAATCAAACATTAATATTAATTTTGATTGATTTATCTTAAAATTATTTCTTGACAAATTAATGCAATTTCTGATTAGTTCACACGTGATTACAATCAAAAACATTTTCGAATCAGATAATTTAATATAAATATTTCGAAATAATTAGTTCAAAGTCATTCAACGGAAGTTTTGATTTCGAAGAAAACTCCAAATGGCATACATCTCCCGTAATCCAATGCTCCACAGTTTCAGTTTCTTAAGTTCTTAAAGATATTGGCAACTTTTGAAAACGTATCTTGAGGTGATAAGAATATCATGATAAAATAAAAATGAGCTATAGAAGAAATTAGAAAAAAGCATAAAAAATGTAATTTGCAATAATACTGGATTAGATCAGTTACCTGGGAAATTCAGAAATGTTCCTGCCAGTAATTAGCAACTCCGAACATAATTCTCAGATGAATTATAAAATATAACACTAGTGCAAAACAGATGATACTATGACAAGATTTGATAAAACGAGAAACATTGATGAGAAGATTAATCTGTTGACAGGTTATTCAGTGCAACACAAAAGGCGTGTAAATCGTTCATACGATGCAAGCAATAATCACATAAAACGATCAAATGTTAAGTTTTGTCAATGATAATTACCATTTTCTCTATCTCCAGTAATTTCTAAATAATTTTTGATCTTTAGAAAAATTCAAGAGGTTTTAATGCTAAAACAGTACAAGAAACTTCCACGAAACTGTTGAATTCGAAGTCCACTACCTTTCACAACACAAATTTAGCTAATGCATAGGTGATTTAGGACCATTAGCTATATTAACTTACATGTAGTTTTATTGTTCTAAAAATGTAAGACTCAGTTCCACAAATCAGTGTTGCTATGCATGGACATAAAAGTATTGCCTAAAGGGCTGGCCAATCAGGCTCGCATTTAGAGGAGGGGATATGAGGCTTTAAAAATCCCTTAGTGGGAAAATCAAAAAGGTATCCAAAAATACTTGTGCAGTTTGTGCCTTACAATGGTGATGGGTCATTGGCTCCCAAAAGAAAACTTGAATACACGCTTGTGACATCATACACACTAAACCGATTTACCAATGCTTTCCACCGAATCGACGAAAAACACTCTTAAATTGAACGTATTAATAATATTTCAGTAATTTTTATTGTGAACTTGGGTCTGTAAGAGGGAGCTCGTCAAGAAATGAAGAAATAAAATTTAGGCCGCAGACATTTTTGGTGTACTGAAGGTTGCCAACATCAAAATTGCAATTGACTTCTATGCATGATAAATATAAAAATAAATTTAAAACCAATATATAGCAATGATCATTAGAAAATGGAATTTACAAAATTTTGCTTATGATGAGAAATACATTCCAAATACTAAACTGCCTGTCTAGAAATAACGTATATGCAAAAAAATATTGAATCAATAATCAATTACATGTATACTCTATTTTCTCAATTGCTCTGCATATAGAAACATGATAATGCGGATAATAGCCCAGCATACCTTTAGAAGGCCAAGTTTTAATTTAAAAATTGCCTGCCAAAAAATCAATACTACGCAAAGCATCATTATGCCTCTGAATCACTGTGGTTCGATAGTAAATAAGAATGAACTCTATAAATGATGGCCAGTCACGTACCTGTAAAAAAAGAGGAATAAAGATCATCTAGAACAATATTCTAACTAAGGTAATGATAACAAAGGACATGATCGCAAAAATTATTAATTAGAAAATTCGATGTATATGCAAATATATTGAGTAAAAAGTTGAAAAAGAATTTCATAATTGCTTACCAAATACTGTTTTAGGGCTATATTCTATAACGTAACCAGTAATTTCACCATTTGTGATTTCAGGCTCATCCCACGTTAAAAGAACTGAGGTTTCTGTCATCATAATACCGTTGAGATGTGTGACAGTATCGGGATCTAGTAAAGAATTACACAAACAAAGCTTTTAAAAAGTTCTTACATCCAATATCAGTAAAAAAATAAATTGGGTCTGTTCTTATCCCATCACCCGCATTATTGAAAGCTGCTACCTGGAATGTATAGTTGGAAGCACCCTCTAGACCCTCAATCGTAGCCCATATTGGTGTGCGGTTTGAAGCAACGTAGAGCTCTTTCATTCCGGAATAATCATTTGACAAAACTTTATGGTAGAAGAGCTAAACCCATCGAAGTAAATACCTAATAGATAAAAAATCATCATTTACCGAGAATCCTTTGACGTTTTCATGATGAGGAAATCTCCACGAAAAAGATGCGAAGGTAACACCGACATTTTCTTTTTGGACATCAGAAGGTGGAACCTCAGGCACTAAATACGTAGGTTGTGTAGAGTAACGAAAACAATGAATTTGCTTAACAAACTAGATTCTTGCAGTGATTAACACTAAAAAACTTTGAATAATTAATATTAGTATTGTGAATTCAAACTTCTTCTTAATTTTGTTTAATCATATGATGATGGCCTTGTATAGGGCGTTCTCTAAAATCTAGCTTAATAAACATACATTGTATGTTAATCGTAGTTTACTAATTCAAAAATTTTGTATGACTGTAATCAGATGTTTCAAAAATTCTGCCATTGAAATATTGTTCAATCCAATTACATCTTTTTAATTACTAGCTTAAGTAACTTCTAAATAAATTCGTACAGAAAAATGTGAATTTACAAAAAATTTGTCAATTTGTTTTCCGTTTCGTTTATTGCCGGTAACGAATGTCAGGTACGTATTAAAGGGGAGGGGCTCCTGGGTAAGTCCCTAGTAGTGGCGTAGTCAGCCAAATATTTAAGGGTGGGCACTGCACATTTTCAATTTCAAGATTTTTAGGCTATTTTCTCTGCATACTATTTTCATCGTAATACTAATGATTTTAAGTCATTTTTAAGTCCATTTAAGCGATCATTGTTCATAGTCGTCCTCAAATCCGACTTTAGAAGCTTTATCGCAGAAAATGCTCGTTCTGCAGTTGCAGATGTAGAGTTCTAAGTATGCTTCATAAAACTTGAATTTGCGGAAAAATATCCCCATCGCAAAGTTCATGCGCTCTTTGCCAAGAAGATATTTCAGAATGCGAACTGCATTGTTTTTTCCAGAGCTCAAATTGTTCACGAACTTCATTGATTGGAGTATTCAATAGTTCTCCATAAGAGTTGATCAAAAGTTCAATATCTTGAAAGGAAACATTGCCAACATTTGCAGGAATCAATTAGCTCAATGAAATTATTAACTATAAGCAAGAGTTATCAACATTTAGTATTTTATATATTGGTGATTTAATGCTAAAAATGATTCAATTTACTGTTAAATTTCATTTTGGATAACTCTTGCCTTTGCCTATTCACTAAAACGACTTCTCGAAGACTCCAAGCTTAAAACCAAATCATTTACACAGTTAATAGCCTTTCTCAAATCAATATCAACCTTCTGTAGAATTTTAGATAGTATTGATGTTCTAGACATCACTTGATCCAATATACACAAAGAAATACAAAACTGACTACTAGTAATTTCTAAAAACAGAGAATTTGCTTTTGACCTAGTTTCATTAGATTCTGCTTCTGATGAATTAATTGCCAAGCCATTTACATGAAAAGTGTAATTCCGCCGTGATCTTCATTGTTATTTTAAGGCAAACTTTATTATTTGTGATGACTGCCAATAGATATTGTAATTGCGCAAATCTTGTGGTTTAATTCACAAAGAGTGAATAACGATATTTATTTCCAATTCTATTATTTCGAATTGTTTATAATCAAAGGGCATTCATTTTCAAGAAAACATTAATTGATCTATTAACATTATATAGGCCTTAAATTTTGTAGAATTGCAAGAAACTTAAAATAAAAATTTGTGAAATATATTTAAGGGGGGCAGTGCCCCCCCTGGCTACGCCACTGGTCCCTAGTATATTAGAATTTTTAGGTATATATTTAATAAATATGTACCAAAATATACTTATATCAGGTGATTCCACATTACCTCCGTTATATACTTGAAGATAGACAGGCTCAGACATTGGCCCGGTGTTGTGTTCACTCTTTAACTTAACATGTATTTCATATACTGAATCTGACTGAAGTTGGCCGAGTGTAATAGTTTTATTCTTCTTTTGAGGGTCGAATGTTATTGACTCGAAAGGGACCGATGAGTTTGAGAATTCCATTTTACTAAACAACTTTTATATAATTCCTAGGCAATGATTAGGACAAACAATAAAAAGCCCAATTCGTGGAATTATTACTATGATAACAAAGAATAGTGGGACTCCAAAACCCATTTCAAATTTATGAGGAATTTATGAAGATATTCTACGCATAATCAGAAGAAAAAATAAGGCATAATTTACAGGTAATCACATGGAAACCTCTACTCATTAAACAGCCAAATTAGATTTTGGACATTAGAAAATTATTTTTGTAAAAAAAATTAGGACAAATTTGGACACACTGAAAGTAAAAAAATATGGAAAACTGATCTTAAATCTAGGAAAGGAGTATCACTAAAAATGTTATTATATCCAGCATTGCATATAAAGAATCTAATAAAAAAACTAAGTGTGTTACTAGAGTGTGATGGACAACTGGATGTGAATATTACATTTTTAACTGAATACTCAGATCAATAAACTAATTAGCTACTCTAGAGTTGTTGCAATAAAAGTTAATTCATCAAATGCTACAACAACAAAGACATGAAAAATTAGGACTAATTAGGACTTTTTACTCCAAATTACGACCAAAAGTAGAATCTGTAAAATTTAGGACAAATTGGGATTTCAATACAAGTGGGAGGTCTGTACTTGATACGTACACAAAAGCTTTCCAGGCTGTTTCTAACATTTTCGTATCACATAATAAATTTTTAAAATAGTAGCATTTTAGGACCCAAGAAGTGAAACGTGAATATTTCTTATAAATTAAAATTCAATTAAGACATAAATAATTTAAGAGAGCCACAATGACATATGTATTTGAATCTAAGGCATTATAGAATAAGTATAACAAATACTGTAGCTACCATTATCATTAAATATTACAATGCAACTCAAAATCAAGAAGTAACTTACCGCCAAAATACAAGGATTGTTTCAATTTTGCAGAGTAGAGAACTGATGTCAACACTAACTGATGCTTCTGATTTACCCCGACGCTCAGCACTAATCTGATGGGACTTCAACTTGTAGGATGCGACTAAATATTGTTTGTGATAGTTTTTTAAATGGTTTCTATAAATTCTAAAGTTAATTTTGTAAAAGAGCTTTCAAAAATGAATCATATAAATTTCAGAAGAACATATTATGGCTCTTGGATTTCTAGAATAAATATTTACCCCAAGTTTATTTGTGCATATTATTTTATTCAACAAAATAATATGTAATTCATACCGTAATGACAAATAAATTGTATTCAAGAATTGTATTTTAAAATATATATATATATATATATATACTCGGTCTTATAATCACGGTGGTGCTAGTCATATCTTTAAGCATAAGTTACATAGGACAGCATTTAGATCAAAGTTTTTTATTTGCATTTGAAATAGTTTCAAATTTAGAACATAATTCCAATTAACACTTAAGAATTGTGTTATAAGATATTGCTTTGTAAAAAATACTTACTGTTTGAAGGCATTACACTGATGCCGTTGTAGTGAGAGTCATTTGATTGCCCGAAATCATTCTTGGAATAATAGAAAACTTTGTATTGATGACATGAAGGTATAGTCTGTGATACTATTAGATTACCAGTGGTAATGAATTCACTTTTAATCCACTTGGCCTCTCCATTTTTGCGGTGTGACACCACAACGGTACGATTTCGCACAAGTGCTGATGATGGTGGAGGCAAATGTATTGATAATTTTGAGTTTTTGATTTCTGTCTTTAAAATCATTTGTGGAATGTTTGGCCGATCTAAATGTCTAATAAGCTAAAAAATAAGTCATTCTACAAGAATACACATATATTTAAAGGTAATGCAAATGCAACTATGCAAGAGTCGCTTAGTTACGTTTAACAATAATCCTTACAATATATATATATATATATATATATATATATATATATATATATATATATATATATATATATATATATATATATATATATATATATAATGAAGAGTACATAAAACCATNCTTTGTTCTACTTTAACATATAAATATTTTGTCAACTTTAAATTATTCCATAATGTAGAAAATCTGACCATTTTTAAGTATCATTCGAAATTTTACAAGTTAAATTTTATGTATAATTTTATGTATATTTATGTAAATTATTAAATAAAATATTTGTTGACTCTTTAATAATTTAAGTTTATATATATATATATATATATAATGAAGAGTACATAAAACCATCATTGAACCAAATAGACAATATTTCCGAGTGGACAAATATTTCCCAGTTGTGTTGGTATATGCAATCATTATCATAATGAAACAATTGAAAATAGTACAAGGCAAATGACAATAAGCCATAAAAAATGTAAGCAAAGTTTACTTTCATCAACTTGTCGGGTTGTAAGTGTAAAAGTATATGGATCACCGCACTTCTTTCCCTTTTCATAACAAGAGACGAGATGGACCTGATACCGTTTTTGACATTGGAGTTTAGTGGAGTGGGAGTTGGATAAAATGTCGTTAGCTATGTTATGCAAGTCTTTTGCTTTTCCTTTGCTAAATAAGTTAAATTCACGCTACTGCGTACAATTACCTAAATTGGATAATGAATTGTGATATATGATATTAAAAATATGAATATAAGAATTACGCTATGAATAGAAATTGTTACCTGAAGTTATCTAATACACAAGCGAAATAGAAATGAAATTCTTAAGGAAAAGTAGGTGTACTTTAATAACCTATAGGAGGGTTTGGGAGAGACTGAGCCCTAAAAGTTGTGGAAATTCGATCGGTTCTGGGTCCCTCGTGAGTCAAAGCAGTCATCAAAGTCAGTTTTTCTAAACTATTTTGTCACATGCATCTTTATCTGATGTTATAGGCACACATACAGTACACGTGATAGTTGTTAACCCTGCTGTGTCAAACTGTTTCTAGAAACACCCATAAAGATATCAAATATATAGGATACATTTTATCAAGTGGGTAAATCACAAATGAATTATGGTCTCTCAAATCTGCCTTGTTAAAGCTCTATGTAAGAACATGTAAGGAAAATATTGATAATCTATACTTCATATAAGACAACACTGGTCGACAAAACTTGCATCTATGCTTTTCCATTAGCAAATACAAATACATGATTTCCAAATATGGTAAGGGTGATAATATTAAAATATTAATTGAAAAATCTTTACGTTATTTTGACATTAAAGTATAATCTGTCTTCTACTAGGTGACGAGGTGGCTGCCAATGGATTGTACGCAAGCAGGATGCATCGTTGCCAGGAGGAGTCTGCACCCATACGTTAGTGGGGAAGGGAGGTACTAAAATAACAGGTAATAAAAAACAAAAAATTAACAGAACTATTAAGTCAATAATTCAAAGAACTTTCAGAATTACGTTCTCGAACAACTTTCTAATAGAGGAAAACCTTGCTATACTTTCTGTAATTACAATACGCATTGTTGAAAAACAGAAATTTTAAGTTATCAAAGGAAAAGTATCACTCCAGTATTCTCAAAAACCCCACTTTTCAATTATATCTTTTAAACTGCACTTACACTTTCGCTGTCAAAAAGGAAATTCAATGTAAAAAGAAACCTTTTCTAGATTCGCAAAGAAAACATCACGTCATCAAAACAATTAAAAAAACATGTCGGGCAAATTGGTCACTGATGGAAGAAATCTTCTTAAAAGCGTATATTAATGACTCATAAACACAAAAATGTTCAACTTGAAACTTAAATATTCGCTAAGGCAGTGGTAATCTATTCTAGTGGATTTTATCCACTAATCGATTAGTAGGTGTGTTCGTAGTCGTAATTGTGAATTTTGTGTTCACATGATAAGTTTTTAGCGCTCGCATCAGTACGTCGTGGTCTCTATTGCCACAGATCTACTGTATAAATGTTCATCATCTTTATAAAATATCTATTGCAAATTGGGCGCGTTCGCGGGTAAAACCCTTGTGCAATGAGTTTTATTTGCAGTGGACACTGTATTCGCTTGGATCAACCTGGTAAACTGAGTTTGATAAAATGCATTCACGTGTGTGATTTATTGATTCATTCTGCACTCTGTCATAGATAAAAGATGCGTAATTGAAATCGTTCTGCATTCTAACTTTACAAAGTATTAAATGAAAAATGTTAACCCCGCGAATGCAGTTGTTGAATTAAATTGGAACACGGGCAGTTTAGTTCAGCTTCTCTCGGTGTACGGAACTTAAAATATTTGAGTCGAAAGCTATTCCTACCCGCGAATTCAATATATATTTTCCAGTGCACGCATGTTGTCAATGTTTTCAACATGCGAACGAGCCCATTCTGTTAGTTTGTCTAGCAAATAAGACATTTTTTATAAAAAAACTAGTTCGATCTAAAATAAAGCCATTGGAGAGTTTGTTCCTTATTTGTGGCAAACAATTTTTAAATTATAATTAACATGCGCAACAGGTGAATTTTGAGTGTGCTGCGCGATACCAAACAGGAACGTGATTAACGCGCTTTTAATTAATTATTTAGCGCCCACAGCATGAAACCCAGCAAAAATGTTGCACGTAGGTTAATTATCATGAAGGGGAACGACGCGCGGTAATACAAACAGTAAAAACCACAAAGTATTTACCCAACTGCGCGCAAACAACTATATAAGTAGGGCGATTATAAAGTCAATAAAGTCAATAAGGTCTATTTGGTCAATTTTTGGTACGGTCGGTCATTAAAGTCAATTTTTGGTAAAAATTCATCAAAAGTCAATTTTTGGATTTAAAGTCAATAATACGGTAAATTTCGTTGTAAGCGATATAAATTGAGTAAGCCTGACCGGCAATGACGTGCGCCAGCTGTTTGACTTTAAGCTAAGAGAGCGGCTGTTTCACTTGTGCAAACAAAGAGAGCGGCTGTTTTACACGTATTGTTCTGTCAGTGTGTTTTTCCAGACCTGCATTATGCCGAAGCACAAACTTCCGATTCGTCAAAAGGCTATCAATTTCAAAACGAAGTATCCGTCAGAGTTCAAAGTTACTCCCACCGGGGAATTATTCTACATTCATTGCGACAAACTGCTTACTTGCGATAAAACCTTCCACGTCGAAAATCATTAACAATCGGCTACCCACAACAGGAAAACAGCCGCTGCCGTACAAATTCAACTTCAGAACCTAGTACTACCTCAAGTCAGGCATTCTTATTCAGTCGCCCGGATGCTTTCAAAGAGACGGTTGTCAACTGTATGGTGGAAACAATAAAACGTTTAGAAGACGTCGTATAACACGTCTTAAAATGGTTTAGAAGACGTTTAGAAATGGCATCTATGTCAGGTGTAGAAGACGTCTTTAAGATGTTCAGAAATGGTTTAGAAGACGTCTAGAAGACGTTTAGAAGACGTCTAGAAGGTGTTTAGAAACGTTTATTTAGTAGTCTTCACATTTAACCATTACTGATAGTTTTTTTTATAATTTCTATAATTCTGCTACAAGCAGAGAAAACTGCATTATGCAGCATAAAAATTACTGGCAGTCAAAGAAATAAGCAATGAGAAAAAATATCATTGCAATATCATTACAACAGTCAATTTCATAATTTTATATTTATGTATCAGTAATTTGAAAAATGTACTGCGTTATATACTTCAACAATGCACTAATAATTTTGCGTATAATAAATTTAAATTGAACAGTTTTATTTTAAATAAATTTAGAAAGAAATTTTCGAAGCATCGTTAAAAAGTATATTGTCAATAAATTTTGTTCTTGTTAACAAGCAATATTCACTTAGTGCTAAAGCTTTGCATAAATTATTTTTATAATAACTTGAATATTCACATATTAAATATCTAAAGCATCGATTATATTGGTTCAACACCGATTCCTCGTGTTGATTTCATTTGACAATTGCAATGACGGGAATTTAGTTCACATTATTCCTCATGTTGGTTTAATTTGACGTATTCAATATTGAAAGCGCCTGTTTACACGGTTT
>CABFPE010000018.1:2614724-2639824 GCA_900660155.1 Hofstenia miamia | reverse complement strand
GGGTAAATGGGTTTTTGAAAAAGTCCGAGTTCGGGCGTAATTTTTTGTACATAATCTCAAATAGGGTCCTTATTAACAGATCTATCGAAAAAACTAGGGTAATTTTTTTAGGCCTCACATGGTACAGGGGTTTTTGCTCAAAACTGGCGCTGTGTACAAAACGAAGAAAACCAATATACCCAGCACCAGTATATGTGTATACATATATATATATTCATATACATATATATATATATATATATATATATATATAGGGTGTTCCAAAAAAACGTACGTATATATAATTTAAACAACAAAATGAGCATATATTATGAACAATATAGGATCATGAAAGAACAAAATATTATATACAAATAACAAACATCAATACAAGCATCACAGCGTTTCAGAAAGGAATCATAAGATTCTGCAAATGATTGTTGCACAAGGTTGTAAATTTCATCTTCAATTCTTGTTGCAAGCTCCTTAATTGTACGTGGTCTTGCTTTATAAAACCTTTACACGCAATGTGCCCCACAAAAAATAGCACACTGTCAAATCGGGTAACTTGAAGGCCATTCAACAGGTCCTCTCTGGCCTATCCATCTCCCTGTCAAGATACCATCTAAAAAAGCTCTTGTTGCACGGCTGTAATGTGGTGGAGCTCCGTCTTGTTAGTAAATGTTCCTCTGATTGTCTCCTTTGAGTAAGGAATGGTACAACTTTTTCATTGAACACAGTACAATAACAATGATAGTTCATCGTGTCAAAGAAAATGTCATAACCTTGCCTTTGCTTCAACATTCATTGTATATTAACAGGCAGTATTGCAGAGTGACGTGTATATTTTATAACTTTTTATGTCACGTGATTTATAATATTGATAATAAAATTGTTCAACTTTTTACAAATCTCTATTTTTTTTTCCTTAAATTATGTGATTGTTTTGGTAACGTTTTTTGGGACACCCTGTATATATATATATATATATATATATATATACAAAGTATTGAAAAAACAAAGAAAATACGAAAAAGTGCTATCTCTTCAAACTAAATTGTCACATATCTTTCACTAAGGCGTACGCATAACTATCACAGTAACTCAGGTATTTTAATAACTTACTTACGTTTTAAATAACCAATTAAGATGACAATTTCAAGCTTGTTTCAAACTAATTTTTCCAACTATGCATCTAAAATTGAGATTGCATTTAAATGCTTAACCTTGCTAGTCTACTAGAAATCGGTTGCATACAAAAACGTGTAGTTTTACACTATTGATTATACAATGAAACCAAATAGCATGGATATACAAAAAAATAAGGAAATAAAATAATGTAAACAAAACGGAAAACTATATTTAAAATCATCCTTCCGTAACGTTATGTACGGCACCAAATTATCGGTGGCTTCTTGTTGAAATTCTATGGACTAATTTAACAATAAAAACTACTGAATAAAAAAATGGAGAAAGCATTAGCAATAGAGATGGGGAATTTCTTCAATTGTCACTTCAGTGTTACGCACGTGCACTCGTTATGACTAAGAGACTTACCGTCTTCAGGCGTCTGTAGTGGTATTACACTACTCCATTCACTGCGATGTAGGGAGTTCTCAATCGCGGTTCGTATTTTGTAGTCACAGGCGGGCGCTAAGTTTTTTAGTTGGAAAGACAAATTGATCTTGTTTGGCTTGTAGTTCTTAACTTGGAATTTCTCTACATAAGTGCCAGTGTCATTTTTTAGCTGCACCTAAAATCATTATTTCCTAAGTAACAAAGAAATTCATTTGAAACAGAGAAACCATAATAACATTAAAACAGTGCTATGCAGGCCAAAACAAATGTAGCCCTCTTGACCCGGATCACATTAACGAACTTATCGTTATTCGATCAGTCTAAGAAGCCTTCCTTAAATTTTAAAGATTTTGTTTTTGTTTGAATTTTTTTAAATTTGAGAATCTAAAGTTACAAAAAAGTCGGTCATCAGAGAAAAACGAACAGTTACGTTAAAAAGACGAAATGCTCTTAACCACACTGCTCTACATAACATGTGAAATGTCTATTTGAACTATATAATGAAAGCTATTTTAGAGTATTGAACTTAGATATAAGCCATTCATAAAAATTTCAGATCTTAGTCAATTAGTACGACATCTCAGACGAATCAATTATAAATATCAATAATAATTTTAGCAATAATTTCGACTGGGAACCAATATTCAAATATAGCACAATTTAAGATATTACTACATTATTACAAAAATACCAAAAATAAACTTTATATTCCATTGTGAAATACGTACAATAACGAATTTGAAGTTTCCTTTAATAAGATAGACGTCATTAATCGCAATATTGAGGATAGCAGATCTCGGCGAATTAGCACTGACTGAGAAATTCTTTGGAATTTCCGGTCGTCCTTCTAACGTTTTGACCGTTTTACTGACTCTCTTTCCAATGCCAATCTTTGTTTTTCCAGATATCTAATAAATAAGTATTTTATTTTAAAAAATTGTTGTGAGATCACTCCCAAATATATAAGGTCTCGGCCTCTAAGTAACTACAATAACAAGGCTATCACCTCCAAGTTAGGGTTAAATTTCCCCTTGAAAACATAGTTAACATCGTTTGGAAACGAATTCTGTATTCAATAAATGAATTATACTTACGGCCACTGTATATCGTCTGAATGGAGCAAGTTCTTTAAATGTATAAGAAAACACATTAGGGTTAGTAGTGTGTTGTCTAGCACCAGATGGACGATTAATTACATAGCAGGAAACTTGATAGCCAATGATAATGCCATTTCTACTGTCAAAAGGAATTCGCTAAATGAATAATGCTTGAGATATTATGTATTAATCTTGTAATCATGCAATAATTGAAAATTGTTTTGATTCATAACATTTTTGCAAAAATTTAAAATACCAAAGGGTCTATTCGTTGCATGAATGTCATTTCCCCAGACTAATAACTAATTATATACCTAACTTGTGTATTCATTTATTAGGATTCTAATAAAGCTCGGCTCGCACTTTGAAAACACTTGTTCTGACCCAAGTTCTGCAATGTCAAACAGATTGTACCATTTCACCGTTCGCAACTTTTCAAAGTAATATCAATCCATTGAATTTTAATCTACTTTAGTAAATTAATCTATACCTTATCTAAACTTACTATATGCAAACAAATCTTAAAAAGATTCACAGAGATCTAAGGTGTGGGCAAAATAATGGAAACAGGTATGGACAAATGTTTTCAGTACTTCATTAATTTTGGTCAGCTCAGCATAATGTATGCGAATGGCAGAAGTGATGTGAGATTTTCATAGGCTTGACTTTCCAAATATCATGTGCACCCAATTATCGCATTGTTGTCAAGAAAAGACAGAAGCTACAACCAAACATTTCTATAAGAACCCCAAGGTCATTGATGCAGTGAGAAGTTGATTAAAAAGCAAATCTCAAAGAAATGTTTAAAGATGACCAAGGAAGAAACGATGAGCAGAAAATCACGATCTCGAGAAATTAATGAGGACGTACGTCTAAAAGTCTTAAATCCAAGCGCAAAGAAGGTTTAAAATCCCCTTGGTTTTTAAATACTAATTCTGCTTTAACTTAAAACTTCCTAAGAGTGTTTTAAATCTTTCATGGTTTCTTGAAAAAACATTAAATAACTATAACTCACTATTTAATAAAGGTATCCAAAATTTCCAACATTACATTCGAACACATACAGCAATAGGTGTGTCCATATTTAGTATAATAGTCTTGGAGAATATCGCTTGAAGGTTTGTGCCTTCAAACGCATATGGGCAGTTTATGGCTAAAATCCACTTCAAGAAACTGAACGAGAGCGTAGCAAACCTAGTGGTGGTCAAATTAAAAAATAGGAGCTGAAAATAAACAATTAAAAGTAACAATCTTTATAATAAAAAGCGATATTCTTAGTATAAACACTTAGTTTGAATCATCGAATTTAGTGACGATGATATTTGACAAGCATTGACTGAGTTGTCAAAAACGAATTCGTCATCATAAGAGAACAATAAAAAATATTTGCAACTAATTACAAATTAGTATAATGTTGCCAACAGGCTTACGGGAACATTTCTAGAGGGCACATGGTGCGAACAACCTGCCAAATATTTAATGTAGGTTTTGTTTTGTAAATAATAAGTCAGTAAATATAATGAAACTAAAATATTAAAAATAAATGAGCATCTTCCCTTTCCAGGTGATTTGCAAATCTAAAAATTTAAAGAAATTTTTTCTCAATGAATCAAAGGCGGTATCTAAAAATTAGTCAACTAGAAATATAACGAATAAATTAACAAGAATTCTATAAAAAAAAGTGCACCAATTCAAAATCTGCAGTATTTTTACATGAAAGCATATACAAACTACGCAATCGTTGGCAAAAGTGTATAGACAACGGAGGTTATTATTTTGAGCTATTATACTGAGCAATATTTGAATTGGTGATATTAATTTTCTGTTTATTTTACATATATATATATATATATATATATATATATATATATAATATCTGCACATATTGTATATGTTGTTTCTAGAAATAGGTAAACTACTTGCGGCAGCNACATATATATATATATATATATATATATATATACCGCCCGGCTTTGTTGACAACACTAGACATTGTATATTTTAAGAAATCAAGACAACTTTTCTACGAATTACAAAGAAATTATAAAATAAAAGTGCGAAGAAAATTTTTAAAACGACTGTTTCCAAATCGAACACAACCTTATGGCTTAATACAATTAATTACCAAAATTAACTTTATGAAACTGCAGTATAGATCTTTTAATGTGCTATTTAAATTTTTGGTCGATATGAAATCAGGCATACACCCGGGCTGCAGTGTAGTGATGTGCAGGCACCCTCTACATTATAAGCATCTTAAAAAAGATTTTCCGCAAAAACAAATTGTATTAATAAAATGTTGAACAATTTAGACATAATGGAATGCGATATGTATTCGAAAAATGGTTGAAAATTTATAAATTTTTCTAATAGCAGCAAAAAAATATAATAAAGTATTTTATCGGACGGTTGCTCTACCCGCACATCACTACTGCAGGATTAATTTTGCGAAAAAAATGGAAACACCTTATCTAGTAATGGGAAACTTATTTATTGAGATTATGTGATTGAAAATAGTCAAGGCCAAAACACATGAGAATATTGCAGTTGAACTAAATATTTTGCTTAAATATGAAAATTTATTTTATTTGTTTGATAATAGCCTTAACTTTCAACCTGGGTGTGACCCAGTTGCAGTTCTGTACAAAACCGCAAATTAAAAATGTAACTGCTTGTAACATCAAATAAGGTGAATCTTTTCAATATTTACTCAACTCAAATGATGTCAGTCTGTTGCCAATCAAATTGATAATTATGTATTTGACAGCAAAATCAGATAATATCTTCGCTAGTGGGTAAGCCTATATTTGCATTTTAGACAAAAACATAGCCGATAAATCTCGATGATGGGGGAACTAAGTAGATAGCAGAATGGTTTTTAAGGATGACAATCATGTCAAAAGTATACCTATTACATATGCACTCTATATACATACACAAGCTTAAATACATGTAGTTATCGTGACCCAAATAAAACTGCTCTTGACTTTAAACTGTCTATGTTCTTAAAAAAGACAAACTGTTTTCCATATTTTCAGGCATATTAGGAAATTTTAAAATTCTGTGATATTTATACATCTATTGGTGTAAGGGCTCGAAAATAGTGTGGAAAACATGTACTAAAGTGTATTACTGTGGCTGAAGTACATAAAAAGATTCACAACTTTTGACTGAAAATTCAATTTCTAAAAATATATTAAATTCTCACTATTCTAAATGCTCAGATGATCAGGAGGTCTAAACATGATGGGAACAACAACTAGCCTAAAAACTTCAGGCCTCAATTCGACAACGCCGGGTTAAAAACGAAAATGTGTTTTTTCAAACTTTGCGACTGAAATTCGACATGGCCTTCAAAAAATAGGAAATATACCACTTACAAAATATTTCAACAAATCGTGAAAGTCGCTTAAGATTTCTGCCTAACTGAACATTGTATATGTACATTTTGAAATAGTTTGTCTCTAATAAAGCTAAAAATTTGACCATGCGGATTGGCACAAGACATGGAAAAATAAAAATATAAAAATCTTACTTTCCAATTCACTTCGATGCTCACACTGCTTGGAATTACTTCGAATTCACTGGGCGCATCAGATGGAACATCTTCTGCGGTTACAATTTCAAAAGCTTCAGACGGTTCGCTTCTTCCAAGTTTGTTAACAGCAACCAATTGAAGCTTGTATTTAGTGTTTGGATGCAACGTATCAAGAAGTAATGTAGAGGATGCGAGATTCTCTGTGAATGTTGCAAAGTCAACGTATTCTAGACACTCATAAGATATAACGTGATTATGAATAAAAACAAACCGTCGTCGCCATCATTTCGTAGAAACACAATTTCAGTGAGGGGAGTATTTCCATTAATAATAGGTTGTATACTAACTTGTGCACTCCTAGAAGAAACAGCTTTTGCCTCTATAATGATCACTTGCGATGGAATGTCTAAAATAAGGATAATATCTATGAATGATCTACAAAGATTACCAATTGACGTTAAAACAGCGGTGACCTTTTGACTCCCATAACTTGAGCGGACTTCACACGTATATTTACCAGCAAGAGCGTGGGTTACAGATATTTTCAAAGTTGAATTGTGATCGTAGAGCTGAAATCTAAATTGATTAAAGTTTAAACTTAGGTCTCACAATAACAATATCTATCTTGCAACTCATGCAATTCGGTTGTCCATGGTATCCAATTTGTACTATCCAGATTCGATCATACTACTTATAGGAACTGATGGGGAATGTTTTAGATTGTTCAATCTTCCGAAAAAGTTGAATTTTAATTCCTTACTTCGAAAATAAAAATTTAATAAAAATTAGGCGTGGCAGAAAAAATTAGCATAAACTTAAAATAAAAATATGTTGAAAAATTATTTCAAAATTTTAGGCTACTGAAAAGAATGCGGTAGATTTTACATTTATTTGAGATAAAATGTGAATACCTGAGGTCATTTTCTATGATGATTTCCTCGAAATTGTTGTTTTTGAATTTCCAAGTAATGTTATAGGGAATGCGTTTGTCTGAATCAACAACACAACGCATTTCACTGATCTCGCCAACTGCGCCTTCAACATCATGTGGTTTCTGCACAATTTGTGTTTCATCTAAAAAAATTACAAAAATATAAAAATTGAAATGGGATAAGCCTCGAAAGCAAAAAGCAAAGCAGCGGATCCTCTGATCGGGTTAATAATGGGAACTTGAAAAAATCTCATCTCTTAGATTTTAGATTTTGAACTCAGTAGCGTTTTCCAAAATAAATAATTTTTAATTGATAAAATCAACTTTGAAGCCTGATTTGGGGATCGTTCCAACACCCCTACACAGTAAAATGTAACCGATACATTTTTTTCGACAACAACTTGGACATGAATTACCTTACGCTACACTACTATATAAACTCTTTCTACTACAAAAAAACTTTATTGTAAACAATGCAAAATTATTTTCTTATAAATTATCGCCAAGTTTATAAAATTAAATATATTATTACAATTACAACGTATGTCGCAGAAATAACAAATTAATAGACGTGCGTATAGTGCTAGCAAAAAATGTAAATCTTAAATAATTGTGGGATTCATATCCTGCCCTTGACGTTAGTTTGTTATATAACCACATACCACGTTTAGGGTTAAGATAGAAATGTAAACAATCGTCAAATTTTTTAAATATTTAAAATGAAAGTTGAACGTAGTAAACAAAACTTTCACAGTTAGGTACTGCTAATCTATCCATACAAAATACATACACAGAGTTTATTTTTTAACAAATTCTTGGAAAAATGGGATTCTGTAGGATTGTGGCCACTATCAATAATAAACGATAAATGCTAAGGAAATTCATAACGATCTGAATAAATGTCGTTCACAAAATTGTTTATAAAAAAATAAGTGTAAAAAAGCCAATAAATTTAAAAAAACTCCAAAACACGAAAAACGACATCAGAATAAAAACTAAATGTCATTGCACAGTGCATCATTTGACTAGTTTGTCATTGTATTTTTTAATTTAAAAAATATGCAACTTGTAAATGCACAAATTTTTATCGACATTTAACGAATTTTATTTGAAACGAATTTTAACGAATTTTATCCCACCTTGAAACGAATTCTCGAACTATGGCATCGATTACTTTATTTGACTTCTCAGAATTGGCAAATTTCAAAAAAAACCAACCGAGTGTCATAAGCAGATAACGATAAAGTACAATACAATCAAAGTACAATAAGCAATTGTGTACAAACGTCTACTAATCCCGATATGATACGTCTCAACTAAAGGCAAGGCAAGGAGCTGAATCAAACCAAACAACTAGCTCAGAATTATATATTTTGAAGCTGCGCAAGCACTCACTAAATAATAACTCAGCCGAAAAATGTAATTATTAGTAATAAAGATCAATCTAATTTGACCTTGGTTACATAAAATGTCATGGTTTATTCTGCCTGGTTTATGATATTCTCATAGGTTATAACTTTAATAAGGCACGAATTGTATAATCTTGAAAAAATTCCGCCTCTTTGAAGTTAATTCTTATTAAATCTTTACAATGATCATTGGTTACACAAAAAAATTTAAGACATTTAGCATTTTAGAATTTTTATTTAGAAATTCAATACAGCTAGACGCCATCTATCGAAACGAAAAGGTTGATTGGATAACTAATAAAACAATTAAACTTTGCATAAACCATTTTAATGAAAATTTGAAAACAAACATTTAACCGAAAATGGGTCATAAATGATTTTAAGTTAATCATCATTTTTGCAAGAACCTATTACCAAGCTAAAAACATATCTATTTAAGTAAAAAAAAAATTTTAGAATTGTACGAAAAAGTACTAATATCCAAATTGCATGCTAAAGTACAGTAAGTAATCTTTCAAACAATCAGAAAAATAGATCAAAGAGATTTTGAATGACTCATTTCCAGTTTTAAATTATCAAATTACACCTATATTTACGAAAGGTTTTGATAAATGAGCATGTTCTATTTTAATAAACAATTTAATTAATCAACTGAGGAAATCTCAACAATTGATCAAATTAGCTACCACTAGGCAAGTAATTCCAAAACTGTTTGAAAACATTACTCTACTTCCTTTAAATTAACTAAAAAACAGTTTTTAGTAGTGTGTTAACAGTTGAAATGGAAAAATTAAAAAATACAAAATAGAAAAGCAGTAAAAAATTACCAAACGGACGTTCAACTTTAACATTAAATTCTAAAACGATCTAAGACGTAAACGATGTAAAATAAAAAACTAGCGTTAATTAGAAATTCGTAATATAAGAACGTAAGTTAAAATCAAATAGCAAATCAGGAACGAGTACTTCAGTTGAAATTGGAATTTATAACACATTGAAAACCTAAACTTTTTAATTTCGTTTACATCCTAGGAATTGATCTGAATCATAAGGACTGGTGCACATTTCGTTTCAAAAACAATAATGGAAAATTTTTTAAATACATTTCTAAAGAATTTCAACAAAATTGTATAATTATACTTAACCATATATATGTGGTAGAAAATATTTCCAGGAGACCTCAAAGACATGTGTATATATATATATATATATATATATTTATATATATATATATATATATATATATATATATATATATATATATATATATATAGGATTTTTAAAACGGGAGGAAGGCCTGACACCCAATTTGACAAAAAAACTGCAAAAAAATTTTTTGAACAAAAGTAAGATGACACAAAATGCAATCGTCTGTTTTTAGCAGCAAATCGATTGATAATATCTTGAATTAAAGTGAAAAATTTTCAATTTTGACGAAGAGAACATTTTTCTTAAGTGGCCCCAAAAGGGGTTGCGGTCGCCCTCTAAACGCCCCACTTATATATATATATATATATATATCAATGGCCGACTTAAGATCGATTGGTCGGAACCAATCACTATAGTAATTCGACGATTACCTGTGTGTGAAAACGCTAGCATGCAATAAGCATTTGAAAAAATAATATCGTTCGTGGCTGATGACGCAATTAACTCCGGTACATGGGAAATTGAATTCCCTTCTAAATATAGTGTAATGAATTTCAAATTACTGATAAGAAACACTTGCAGGGAGTAATCAATTCAGAAGATGGCGGGTAATTTTTATAAAATAAATTCTAGTGAATTCTTTAGAATTATTGTTGGATATAAGGAGAATGGAGCATGTAAAGGGAAAGGCACCAAACTTTTGTAATATTTTCACATTGAAATCTTGCGGTGATAATATTAATACACGACAGAACAATCTTGTCCCATGAGATTCATTGATCCCGATCTCGTTGGAAGTGATCGGGGACCACATAATTCAGAATGAATGGGATCGTAATTATAGGAACTGGGACGGTGGAGAACAGATTTATATATATTAGTATTTTCTCAAAGTTTCAAAGTCATTTGACATAATCGCGACAAATCGATTGTTAAATGGTATCAATTTTGGTAAACTGGTGTAAATGGTGTGACGGATAACCACTATTTTGGGAGACGAATGAGATCAGTTTATCTTCGGCGGAAAATGAAATAGGGATAAAGACTAAAGAAGTCATTTCGGTGAAGAAATCAATGACATCGAGACCAGGAACAGTAAAATATGTAATTTCATTCTTTCTATGCATTGAGATGTGATAAATTTTGAATACCTTGATATTATAATGTTAACTTTATACGAATTTGATAAACCCTTCATCGATTTGCGTTATAAATCACGCACACATGTAATACGGGTGGCATCGATCTGAATCCAATTTCTTCCAAGACCACGATAAGACGGGACCAGGGAATTTGAAGCATCAAGTCCCGCAAGGGACCACTTGACTTGAGACTGTAGTAAAAAAGTTTTTGGCCTACAGAACATTCAGAAGTAGACAGCTTGAAAGTAAATTCATTTTTAAAATAATTGACAAAAAATGTTAAACGAATTTTTAATCTTTCGTTAAGAGTTATGCTGACCGAACTGATTACAGCCTATGCTATGCTTCATGGTTTAATAGAATTACAAAATCAAAGGGAAATGACTTAAATCTCTCACAGCTTAATTTTTGATAGAAAAACTGATTTTAATGTGGACAAAGCGTAAGCGTATACTAATGAAAATAACGTCAGAATATTAATTACATTAGAATAGATTAATATGCAAAAAGTGACGCCAATATGGAAAATTGACGAGTGTAAAAAATTTTATCTTGCTAAGGAATGAATTTAAACAACTTGAGTGTAGGGGACAGGAGTTTATTTTATCGGACAGCAGGCGCACTCTGTCAAAGCACGTAGCGGAAGGACCCATTGTTGCGGGGAGCGCCTACACTCACGATTGACAGCAAATTAGCATCAGCGGTATTTTAAGGAGAGCAGAAGTAATCATTTATCAAATTCACATGGCGCCAAAATATATATAAGAACGACGGGAGACCAAATCCGCCATACGCACTACAAAGCTTTCTTTAAACAAAATACTCCTTAAGTGATTTGATGAAGGATGAACTACTTGACATTGGTCCTATATAATGTATAAAGCCCATCATAAGCATTCAATGCCGTTCAACATACCATTAATGTAAATGCCATTCACCCCTCATTTTTCAAAGTTATTTCAAATTTAAGAAACTTTCTATGATTTTCAAATATTTTGGATGTCGATGATCATTCTAAAATTTACGGTGGGTGGTATAAAAAATATTCTAATCGGATATTTATATGAAGCAACAATTTTGTAAAATATTATTAAAGGCTCAATTTGTCCTTGCTAGAAAATAGAAGGCAAGAAATAGAAACGTGACTTTGATCAAAGATGAGTTATTGGAAAACAAATCTACAAAGCCAACTAGCAATTAAGATTAGGGTGTTTGAGTTCAGGATATTTTTTATTCGTATTAAGTTGAGTCGAGTTAGATATCGAATTACGGGTCTTGTGTAGACCCATAGACCTATAACTATCATAAATGGAAGCCCATCATTTAATACGCAGTTCAGTTTAAGTAATTATGTAATTATATTATACAGATATTCATTAAAGAATTAATGCCGATGTTATCAAAATAAGAAAAATATTCACATATATTGGCGCTGGGTATTTTTCATAAAATATCCACTGATCCCCAGTACAACTTCTGCCGCTGGGTATATGGGTTTTGAAAAAGTCCGAGTTTTGACCCAATTCTCTGTAGATAATCTTACATATGGTCCTCATTAAAAGATCTATCAAAAAATTTTCTAATTTCTTTGAGATCTCAAAACTGGCGCTGGGTACAAATAGAAAAAACCCATATGCCCAACGCTACTATTTTTTGTATATATATATATATATATATATATATATATATATATATATATATATATATATATTCTTTCAATTAAACAATGATAAAAATGCAATGCACTATTCAATATCAAATCACAACACAACTCGAGTTGAATGGAAATGTCGAGTGGTCGCAGGTCCCCAATTACAAGATCAGCAAATCTGTTGTAAATAATAGTCGATTAGCAAAGCATTCAACTATTTAAAGTTTTGTTAATGTAAAGACAGCCATATTTAAAATTCCGTTATGTTTTAGTATGATAGCAACCTATGACTAGGTAAACAGCCTATTCAAAATATTTAGGTCAAGCTAAGCAGTAAACAACCAAACCGCGAGTAGTTTCTGAAACTGAAATATCACCAAACTGTTTTTCACTGTTGTAATAGTAAAAACCAATTATAATTATGCAACAAGTGCTCGCTAATGTATTGCTTACGCAGGTTCAACAGAAATAGATAGAACCTGAGGGTGAAAGTCTAAGGACGTAATCAAGCAAGTAACTTGACGCTAAATAAGAATTGCTTACTTTCAACTTTGATTTTTAAATGAGAAATACTACTAAGGTTTTTCTACGAAAAATTCCGCAATAATCTATTCATTAAAATGGTTAAAAAATTGAGCAAAATTCAAAGAATGTTAATTTGTTGCCCAATATGAGCTTTCAAAATGCATGAGCCACTTTAAAAAATGATTTTTCTGAATCTTGGCATGGCATCTAGGTACAATGGCATTGATGGATGAATCTGATGCAATTAAATGATTTTTAGACAGCGTGCTTAAATTGTGATCTGAAAAATGGATGCTATCTCAAATGTAAATGTAATACACCACCAAGTCACTCATAAGATGCTAAAATTTGTGATGATATCTTCGAAAAAAATTTAACCGCTCATTAATAGCGAACTTATAAAGACATCCAAAATCTAAAACAACCAACGGATAGATGACTTCTGACTTTGCACATGCGGCGACTGAATAGTTCATTTACTCCCATGCCCCTTAGATATTTGCGGTGGATCAAATATTTTCCGATAAATATACAATCTAATCCACAAAAATTTAAATGGATTTATCCAAAGAGGATCCATTTACTCAGGACCCTAGGTAAGCTACGACAACTTATCCATTCAAACATGCCATTAGCTCTCATGGTGTAGAGTGATTAGCTGATTTACAATAAGAATGAGTAAATTTATCTGTTGGACTGTATTTTTGATATAAAATGATTCATCGATATCCATAAAATAAATTTTTTTATCCACATCAAAATAGATCCATATTAAGATATATCCACGGTAATCCTGGCTTTGCACATCATAATCTCAACATTAGGTATGGGATACTTGAAAATATTTAAAAATTGATTTTTCATAGTCAACAAAAACCACATCTTTATAAGAGAATTTCAACTTTAAACAAGATCAGACACAAATCCGAAAAAGCAATTTTCCTGAAAACAATTGAAAGCGTAAACATTTTGTGGACAAACTCTTACAATATTAGTCAGAGAAATTGCCTCTGTTTCATGGATGAAACTAATTAAAACATTCATGTTTAGGAACAGAGGCACGCACCATTAGAGGAATTAGATATAGAAATAAGGCTTCTGGTTCTAAGGGGGCTATCTACATGTAGTGGGCTGTATGAGTAACTTAGACCTACTACATTAAGAAATTAAAAGGGGGCTTGTAAAAGCTTGAAGGTGAGTGTAAATTAATGGATACCTACCTGAAAGCTGCAAAATTGAAAATGTTGATGCTCATGCTATTCAAATCTAGAATCTGTTTTCAGAGAGTTCGAATTCTAGGAAATACTTTATTGAAACAAACGGCATATAGTCCGATGTTTCATCCCATAAAAATGGGTAGTCTTCTTTAAAAGCAAATTTCAAGTGAAATTTGGCAGAAAAATAACACCCACTTGTCTATTACAGAACATCGATAAAGAGCTCTCGAACAATTATTTAGGTTTGGAATGAGAACAACATTGGAAGAGTGCATTAATTTTGTCCCAACATTTTAGTAAAGTTTTGGATGCCCATAACATGATTGACGCAGTTTTCTGATAACATTTTCCTTCTTGTTGTTTTTTTAAGTCCTCATTAATTAAAAAAGAATTTCTTACAAAAAAATTGATTTTAAACTAAATTTATTATCATGATTTTATTTTTCAAATATTTTTATTATCATTTTGAAAATTACCATTGTTATATTTAAAGTTATGATTATCATATTGAAACTTAATATTATCACATTTAAATGTCATTTCTCGAGAATTATTTGGAAAAATCATTCTTCAGTTCAAACCTGCAATCAAAATGAAACAAACGTTTTCGAATAAATAATTCAAAAACATCCTCAACACCTATGAAGGTTCAAACAAAGAGTAAATTACATTATTACCAAATAAAATTTGTGTTTTTGGTCGAAACAACCCTTGTCCGTAATTCTAGTATTCAAATAGAATGTTGAAGTAACTTTGCACAGAGATTTGGTATGATTACAAAATTGCTGAGTTTGCCTTTATACCTCAAATTCTGGATATTTTCCAAGAAAAATTGCATGTTTCCAATAGACACCTTATCAGGTCATTAAATGTTTATTAACATACCGCTTACTAAATTTTACAACAGCTTAGTGCAAAAAGTAAAAAGTAAAAACTCGCCACTAGTATAAATGCATTATAAATTTTCTTAACAAGAAATGTCAAACATTGAAGATTCGTTTTTTCTATTACAATCCAAATTTTAATAAAGAAAATATAGCAAAAATAATGGAGAATTTGCTCGCTGCACACACTTAAAAAAACTCCAACAAAATTTTGAAAAGCCACTTGTGACAAAGAAAATTGTTGAAAAATGTTGCCCAACAAAGCAAAACGATGCACATGAAAAAAGTGAAATTGAAAATTGCATTATGACAAAAATTTACAAAGCATAAAATGTTAACTTTTAAAAAGTTGTTGACATTTAAAAACCCAT
The DNA here is from genome assembly GCA_900660155.1 of Hofstenia miamia. Lineage (NCBI taxonomy): Eukaryota > Metazoa > Xenacoelomorpha > Acoela > Hofsteniidae > Hofstenia > Hofstenia miamia. The sequence continues at coordinate 2,624,353 of CABFPE010000018.1, read as the reverse complement.
TTTGCATTTGCGAAGGAATAGCCAACAATTAAAGCAACGTTTCCAATTACGTCAGCAAAGATTTATGGTTAAACGAATCATACAAAGGTTACAGGAAATGACTTTTCAATCGCTGCAACATTTCAAATAGTTTTTGAGGAAAAAATTCGTCGGAAATAATGTCAACTATTGGTTCGTTTTTAAAACATATGGTTACAGGAAAATCGAAATTTGTGCCGTTGTTTCAGTTTTCAAAATTAACAATTCCAAACTTTACAAATTTGCAAGTCCATATGAGACCTTACAGGACGGAAATCTCAAACTGGAGTGAATAAATTTGGAACTCTTTTTTCTTTGGACGAATGCATATAATATTTGATATATTTACTGTATACATCGCTTGTTTATACAAAATATTACCAACAATTTCAGATGGCTTCTCAATAAAAGAGTTCATAGACTGCTGTCGGGCAATAAAAATAACTAGCAGATCAAGGATTGGGTTATGGCTAAATTTTTTGCCGTTTCTGAGAAAAACGCATATTAGCAATCTAACTAATTCTATTCTTTTTTCAGAACGTCGACAGTATGCATGTAAATGCATCAGTTTATTTATTAAGCGAAAAAGAACAAAACTAGTTATAGTCAAAACATACATGTAAGCACTAGCTACGACATTGTAAGAAAATTAGAGTGAAAAAATATAAAAATAGGGGAAATCTCAATTTTACACATTTATGCATCGTAATTCATTGTGCTTCTGCAAATCTATAATTTAGTTTATATAATATGACTTATTTTTACGTAAGACCTTGAGGTAGTCAGCGATGCATTCGAAACAATAGATAAAAGTGCTTAGTTCTCTTGTTCAATGTTTACAAGGAAACTCATCTAGCATTGCAAATCGCAGGTTTTCGAGGTTAATTTGACAAATAAATCAATAAATAAATAAATAAGTAAAATTCTACACAACACTTTCAGTAATTGTACACACTTTAAAACTCTATCCATCTATATATATATATATATATATATATATATTGATATCTGATTTTGATTCTACGAATTTGATAACGCCCAAATGGTTCATTGAGAGCAATTTTATAAGAATACCGCATTTAACAGGCGTTGCTTTCATAGTGATTAGGCCAGGAGAATCCTAGGTGGAGAGAATAATTAAGCTAAGATTAATAATGCATTTTTCTAAATTTTGGGCACTGATTGCGACTGTAATCGCTTATATCAACCCCAAGTCTCAAACTTCGAGGTAACAAAAATACTAAAATTAAGTAAATTTGAAAAGCCTTAATTACTAAAATAAATGATTTTTATCCTAACGCAGACAAATACAGGACATGGATATGGAATTGCGGATAAATGCGAGTAAATGATGACCTTGAAATAGTATCAAATTGCTGCTGCCAAACTCAAACAGTTTTATATTCTCAGCGAATTATTTAAAAATTTCATTTTTCCAATTATTTATATTTTGTTCAAAAAAATTTTCATCATTTGGAATAAATTTGAAAGAACCAAGTCCCCGCTTGGTGCTGACTAATCCTGCGTCATTGAATCTCAAACATGAAAGTACGTAGCAATTAGCTAATGGTTCCTAAATTCTATTGAAATTTTACCTCTAATATTTAATGGAAAGTTGAAACGCTTGCGTAACCTAATATAAGAGTTTATTAACTGTTGTTGATAAATAATTTATGAGGAAAATGTGTCATTTTAATGAACAATTTTACTATGAAAACGTCATGAAAGAAGAATAATAAAATCATTTGCCAATAAGTCAATTTGGTTAAATAAATAAATGGTTAGATAAGCTTTTATCTACGCCAATTGCCAACAAACAATAAATAACCAGTGCAGCATTGTCCGATACATAAATAAATTCCACTGTTTGATTCTATGCTGGTTTTTTCAAATCTTTAAAAATATTACCAGCTGGGGTTCCAAACAATATGCGTGGACTATTAAAACATTTACGTTTTTTAAATTTGATTTTAATCAGTGAATTTACTCAGTAATCCTGAAATTAGAACTAATTTAAAAAATATGAATCACAGATTATTTGTCAGAAGCGCATTGGATACCAGAATATTTCTTATTCCAATAAACTAACAGATTTGAGAAAGAAAAAACCATAAAACAAACATATTAATTTATGACATCGAGTGCATGTACATGTAACTACTGCAAAGATAATTGTAAAATAAAGCAAGAAATTCAAAATTGTTAAATATTTGTGCAATACAAGCCAATAAACAATTACACTGAGTGAATTAGAAAAATTTAAGTAAGAAATCTGTTGAAATTTGTCAGGGATAGAGACCCCATAACAAACGGTGTAACTTCCAAATTTCAACCCAAAACTTCAAAAAAAAACAATAAGTAAATCCTGCTGCAGAAGAAACAAAAACAGCATCATCGCAAAGTAAATATCTAATAAAATTGCCTACAAATCCACAATGGAAAATTTCACAATATTCTCAAAAATTGGACTTTTTAAAAATTCATAACCTAAGGACTAAAGCCTTTTTGCTCAAAACAATTTTAAAAAATGATTGTTGCCTACTTTCATTGTTTCCAAAAAAGTAATGAAAAACTTCTAAGAAACTACAAGTCAAAAGTAGTTTTCATAGAATTAATCAGTCGATAGTTATTTTTCACATCGTCTGCAACTTGGAAGTACTAGACTAAAGCGCATTCGTTTGATGTTATTATTAGCAAGAGACTAATAACTTCCCATCAGCACATCCATCGTTAATAATTAAAAATATAAATCTGAAAATTTTACACAAATTATTGAAATTATGGTAGTAACAGCCAGACTAAAAAACCATGTTAAATTATGAATCAATTGACAAATGCATCAAAATGGAGAAGAATAGGCGCATCTGTTTACATAAAAACCATGAGATTTTTTATCTACATGAAGTAGGAGTAAATGCCCCATTTTAAATCTATTCCAATTATTCAAAAATTCAATCGTTGACGATTCACAAGCATTGAGTTTTTTGCAGGAATAGGTTTGCGGAAAGGACAATGAAAAATTTTAAACACTTTTCAAAATGCGCTTTTAATAAAGGTCACCAAAGTGTAGTTTCAGTTTGATTTCAGAATCGGTATTAAGCCGTAAGGTTGGTAACCCTGACCAAATTCATATTTCAATTTTTGATTAAAAATGCTTATATATATATATATATATATATATTTTGAAGTGATTATACTGAGCTTCTTCATATTCATTTTTAGCATAGACGCTAAGAAAAGGATAGACCGGTTTCGTTTATATAAAACATCATCNTATTATATTGATTAAAACTAAATTATTCAAATCGCTTCTGCCTTGAACTTTTTGGAGTTGGCATTAACGGCTTAGTATTAGTATAAGCTACCATAGACTTTGAATCAATACATGTCTTTCTTTCTTTCTTGGAACATCTTCCTTTAAGCATTTCTTTAACTGAATTTTAAATAAGGCCAGTATAATTTTGAAAGAAATACATATTTTAAGCAGATTTAATTCTAGGTATACAATACAACCTTTTCTTTTAGTGAGTTGGTATGGCTTTTATTCGCCATTTTAAACAAAATTCTTTGGCTGGTGCGTAGCTTGTGTCTCGAAAAAATGGGCACCTAGAATTGTTCGTGCACGCCACAAACTCATCATGTCCGTAGCAAGGTTTTTGTCTCGTATGTCTAACTGTGTTTGTACCTAAGAGGAACGAATAATTATATTAATTGTTCAAATCAAACAATTTATTTCTTCTCAAACTTCACTATGCATTTTTTGTTTATGCATATATATATATATATATATATATATATAATATCTTATTGTTAAGAATTTTTTTCACATTGTGAATTAGGCAAAATTGGATGTTCATATAATTCACACTATCAATTAAAAGTATCACTATAACACATAGGGTCACCATTAAATTCACTCAAACATCTGCTTTTCAAAGACTCCAAATATCATTAATAACCTTCCAATGCAAACACTATACTAAAGACGCAACTAATTTATAGTAAATACAAATTCCAAACTGAGGTAATATATTATTTATAAACCTTAATTATAGCCATTAAGTTCAAAATAAATCGATGAAAGGATTTCATACAATGAGTTTTGTTAATCTTTAATTTTTTATTTTGTCCCGTGGTTAAAAGCCAAAGCAATAAGAGCTAAACCGTTATTGAATAAGACACACGGTGCTAATTAAAGAAGCTCTAAGGTATTTAGCTTCCCTGTGTGCAACCTTTATATTTCGAATTTTATAATATAATAAATTACGACTATAAGCATATCTTAGGAAATGGACAACGTAATGTTTAGACTGTATGTATGTGACTCTTTTTGAAAAAGTGTTTAGAAACAAATTAAAACAAACGAAAAAATCTGGTGTCTATTTCCTCATTCTCAAACAGTTTTCTCTAAGCCATTATTAAAGTTCAGATAATCAGAAACCCATAGAAGGAACAACTAACCGTAACTGCTGCCCATTGAGGTGTAGTCATGCAATTGTAAAAATGTATGCAAAAATTATTGATGTAGAAGAATTACATAAAAGTATTAACTAATTTTTAATAAATATTCCGAAGTTTAAAAAAACTTTCAAATTCGCCAATACCTAGTATCCTGAAAATCACACGGAGCTACAACTAAACCAGATAGATCACCCAATGACTGTTGAGGTGCACCGACTGGGAATGATTTTAAAGTGTAATTGAAAAAGGAGGCTCTCTCTTATCGTGTGATGGTTTCACTGTTTTGACATCTATATTAGTTCGTGAATTATAAGCTCTTAATATTTGTTTTCGAGAAACTATCAAAAATTTAGAATAATTCCTGAGATGTTAAGGTTAACTATTAGTGTGGAAACGGGTCTACCTCTTCCGACCTAACTCATTTCCAGTCGTCGGATATCAAGCCGAACTAATTGCATTAGAAAAGCCGGATGGCAAGTGGTTTCCCACATAGAGTAAAACTGTATGCCTAGGTCCTACTTTTATATTATGTTGGCCTCGGTTTTTGGATTTCTGGATCATTGCCAAACTGGATCCATTTTAAATCGCAAATACATGAAAATATTTAAATTACTCTAAAGCTGTATAACCAGAGTTTAACGATGTCTACTGTCAAGGATGTACTTATATATTCAATCATGTTTACCACTTATAAGGAGATGCTCATTTATATGTACAAGGTCCTTAACAAGATAAGCAATGCTAAGTGTGGAATACTGAAGCAAACGGTATTTATTTTACAGCGACACGTGTGCGACCTTAATAAAAGTGCAGACAGTAATATAAAAGCATCGGTTAAGTTCTAAAAATAGACGGTTGATTATTTCACCTAATGTTAAATGGACTTTAACAATCTTGATAGAAAAATTGATATTTAATTTTATAATAAGAAATAAATTAATATTCAATAAAGAAATGTTTTAAATATAATTACAAAATGGAAATATAAATTATCTGATCCAATTTTTAAAATTTATTCTGCTCCGAATGATTTGCATCTACTTCGGTGAGAAAGTCGAATTAAATTTTAAATAGAATTCAAAAATTTGACTAAGCATTGCATCAGCATAAATTATTAATGTCTCACAAAGCTAAAATGCACGTCTTCTGACATGATAGTGCAGGAGCAAATTACTACCTTAGTGCGTAGGTGAACATTTTCACTGTCAATGAAATAGAAATTTTAATGTGTGACAACGACGGTAGAGCCACCGTGTAGACAATTTCATCGCCGCCGAGTCTTGCTAAGCGGCTGAAAATATTCTCTATTCAGATACCTTGATGCAGTATTTATCTCTATTTATGCACAAACCATAGTTCTTACGATATAATCTTGCTAGGTTTAATTGAATCAGCGCTGGAACTGGGTTCAAATCATCACTCCCACTCCAGTGGCGTATATACCGAGAGATAGGGCTGGCCCTAGAATGAATAAAAAGTTAGTTGATTAGTTTCGAGATGTGATCCAATACGGTGGTATATTGTTTTGTGATTTGTTTTTTATTCTTACCCCTCTTAAAAAATATACGTGCGGTAAACACAAATATAATTTCAACTTCAGAACATTGGGCACAGTAAGATAACGTTAATTTATTGTAAAATTACCAAAATTATTGGTATTAATTAGAACAGAAGTAATTTCAATGACAACATATCAAACAATCTGCTAAACTGATAAATTGAGAGCTAAGCTGTAGGAGCTGATGGCGACATTTTTTATGCACCCCTCCCCCTCCATATTAGGTGGGCTGACCCACAAAATGTAAGAGTCACAACCACAAACCTAATATAATATTGCAACTGGTATACTGCATAGTTAGTCCTACGTCGTGTAGTTACTACAAACTTAAAACTACAATAAACAAGCGAAAATACTGGTAGGTAATATGCGCAAGCTGTAAGGATAGATTCTTTCAACAGCCATGAGACCCATACTGAACTCACCCCATTCAGCCACCCCGTGATCCACACTCACCCAGACCATACCCGCTTCCAATACTGCATTCAATACAGCAAGGTATACTAATTTTCCATAAGCACAGATGATTTATAAATTATTTAACAACAAAGAAATGAAATAAAATGGAATAGTTTTCACCCATATTCCATTAACGTCTGAGGATGGGACTTCAGAGGAAAATTCCTTCAACCAAGGAGAGATAAATTCATTCAATTTATTATATTGACGCTGATAACCGCTGCTGGAATTGAAAAACTTCACTCCAATATCTTTGTAACCCAATTATCCTGCAATGCACCACAAGCAAAGTAGTGTTTTGCAACCAAGCAATAATTGGAGTTTGACAGGCGTTATCGGGGGAGAGAATTGATGAATAATTTTACACGGAATGCAGCGAATTCTTAATTATTTACGCCGATTCATGAAGTGCTATTTCAAAAATTGACTCGGAAACAAACTTGCAAAATTACAAATACTTTTAAGACCTAATAATAAACATATGCCGAATAAATAAACATTATAAACAAAACTCACAAAAAATGGCTACATGAAGGACACAAGCTATTTGTTGAAAAAGTTTTAGTCCGCTTTTTACTAATGTTCTAATCCAGAAAGAACTATACATTAATTCTAAAAAGTTAAAAACATGAAAAAAATTAAAACTTCTGAACAACTCAAAACTGGTGCAATTTTTAAAATATTAGGTTACAAATAATTGGGATCTTATGAAAGCTCCATCATGTGCAACGATGTCCACAAATAATGATTGGGCTAGCACAAATGTTCATTATACTGAAGCGTTCAATTGAAGATTTATTAAATTTTCCATAAAAATACTCATTTGTTCGAACGGGACACACGTCATGAAAGACAAAAGCATCGCCTTCAAAAGTCACTGAGGTATCACATTAATTTAAAAGAATATTTCATTTAAAGCATCGCTTGGATTATTAGTAATTGCATTTGTGCTGATCAATGAAAATGGAAACAAAGTTGGCTTCAATATATAGTATCTATATCTCAATGCAATGTTTAAAGCTAGTCTCTATTGTGCGGTCTTAAGGTTACACGATAGCAAAATTATAAACTAAACAGGTTTGCACACGATTTAAGACCAAAAGCTAACATGTTGAGGCTGGCTTCATTGACTCGTGCTTTATGATAATTCACAATTCTATACATAAACTGACAAGTCGCTAGAATTCAGTTAACTGCATTCCTAACCAGTTAAGAAAATTTGAAGTAGATATAATGTGTTTAATACAAAAACAGCAATTAAAAAGCGAATAAATTATTTTCTGATCCGAAGGAAATGTTGATTGCGTCTTAAAAACAATGTTCTTCTAAAATAAATTTTCTTTATTTATTGAAAATATGAATATTCTAGGACTGAAAATCAAAATTTCCTGCATGCAAATACAGGTGATTAAATTTTTTATAATATTCCCAATTTTCCAAAGTAGGTATGTAAGAAAGTATTCTGTTAGTCTCACAAGTTTGTACAAATGTACACTGATGAAATTAAATGTTGGGCTGTGTATAAGTGAGTTAAAGAATTACGAGAATGTACGTTTAACTGGAAAATAAAACCTACCTACATGCAGGGGTGTTAAAAAATTAAGTGGACCATTATTTTTGTCTAAATATTTAAAAACAAATAAATGCACATTCTAATTTATAAAAAAAATAACTTATTGCAATAAATGCATATATTTTGAAATATAATTTTAAACAATCGTACATTGCCAAATTTACACTGTTATAGATGGCTCTGTTTTGTTACAATATTTGAAGAAGCCATACTAAAAATGATTTAATTTAATTGTTACTAATTTGAGCTCAAAAAATAAGACCAAAGGTTGTATTATAGATGTATTTCTTATCAATTATTAGGAAAACCTGAATAAATAAAGTGATGAGGACATTTATTTTACCCAATCTCATTTAATTTAAATACACTTACACTTTTGTAAAGAAATATAACTAAAATATTCAAAAGAAAGACGACCCGCAATTCACTTACTTCACACCATTTCAATGCCTTGAATTAAAATTCGGATGTAATATCAATTAAATGTTAGTGTTTATTGAAAACAACTACTGTTAGATAAATGGATTCACACGAGCAATACTGAAAATGTGAGATGATAAAATCCTCGAATTTTACCTAATTTTGCCTAATGAAAAATTCTAAAATAAGTGTAGTTGACACAATTAATAAGTGTGCTATTAGTTTAGTCCAAAACACATTTATTGCACTCATTATAGTGCACTTATTTTTGAAACACTTAATTTTTAACACCCCTGCCTACATTCAGTGGTTCAAAAATATACAAATCTAACATCGTTCAGATATACGATGGAATACTAAAAGTACAAAAATAAAATAAATTTTTGTATTTTAGGAATGTTTTTTCAGAACGTAAATAAGAATATTAACCTAAAAAGTTTAAAATGTTCCTTTGCAAAATCACTTGAAAGTCGTATGTACGGAATAAATCTATTAGGAAAAATCAGTTAAAAATTAATATTCAGGAGCAGAAATATTCCATGATAAATAATTACATAAAATATTCAATAACTTGAAAGGAAAATGACATATTCTTGAAAAAATCAAATATTAGATTTACTTTGAAAATTTGTCACTCATAAATAAAATTCGCTTTTGTATTCGAATATTAGCGAAAGCTCTTTGAGTTTAGAACTAAGTATTGAATGCGTATACATGCATTTCAAAAAAACCCATACTAGAACAATTTTCGCGCTAATAGAAATACGAAATTTGCAATTTAATGTACTTACTGAAAATTTTTTATTCAGAAAAGATTTAATAATTACTGAGTAGTGTTACGCAAATATATAATAGTAATAGCGGTTGTGGTTGATGTCCTACCTATTGAACTTACGACTATTCCACTTTAAGGCCACTTATAAAGAATTGCTAATTGCTTGTAATCGATAATCCACAGTCAGGAATCAGCATTCGATAAATTAGTATTTGAGTAAATATTAAATCCATTTTAATCTGCAAGCGTGATAAATTTAACTTGACACACGTTAAAACAAGAAGCAAAACAATGTGTAGAAAGATAAATTAGTTTTTTTTGTCAGTATGTGCGTAGAACATATATATATATATATATATATATAT
>CABFPE010000018.1:2600075-2612575 GCA_900660155.1 Hofstenia miamia | reverse complement strand
GAAAAATTCTCCAATGATCATCTACAACATTCACACTTATACAATAATTCTCACGTTTATGGATACAATGCAAAGTTCTATTGGTAAAATAAGGCAATGAATAAAGAAAATGCTACTCTACCGATTATCAGACGTAGTCAAACTGCTTTCAAAAGTGCGTGAAAATCACCAACATTATCATGATAATCTATACAAAATTTTAACATGAAATTGCTACTATACCATGATCATCAGAAGGCGTTCTCCTTCAAAAACTTACTACAATCAATTTTAGGCTTGTAGATTTAAATATTTTGAGCTCAAAATCTTGAATGACACAAACTTGGTTCAATAGTTGAAGCTTTGATGTTCACTTAAAAATTAAGTTAAATTCATCGATTGGAAATTAAATGCCTTTTGCATTGCTGTCATGCAAGGAAAATAGTTTCTAAATTGAAACACATCCAGTATTACACCAGAAAACCTTCAATGAACTAAGCGTTCAGAACTGAAAGCAATAAATAAATAAAAATGGTCTCAGCCAATTAATTTTAAAAGAAACGTATTTCCCAAATGTGGAGATAATGAAATGTTCTAAAGAGAAAATCACGCGACAAAACCAAGTCTTTGTTTATCCATATAGAGGTTTTAATAACAAGGCATTTAAAATATTCCTCCCTTTCAAACAACATGGAAACTGACATTTTGCTAAAATTTAACTAAATTTAACTAAAAGTTGAGGAATTTCAAAATTCTGATGACAACGTCTGAAACTTGTTGGCTTTGCATGGCTTCATCACAAGAACTGTAATTTGTTGACAGAGCATTAATTATTAAAAAATAAACCTTACAAGAGCACATTAGGTTATAAATAAATACGTTCATAATTTGTAAATGTCAAATGCGATGAAAGAACTGAAAATATACATTTAATCAGATTGATTGCTTTTTCATGTAAAAATATCTTTTTGTTAAAATATCGACATCAACTGAACTAGCTCTAAAATTAAAAATTATTTCATGGGCTATAACATTATATTATGACGACATACACTGTGAATTGATTACTAAAAATTTTTCCGAAACTGATCAACTGGTGCCTTGATTTCAATTTAAAAATCATTAAAAAAATTCATGCAAAATTTAAAAGTCCAATTCATTATGAGCTTGGTAAAAAAATATAGCAAAAGAGTCAAAGCAAATTTATTGTTTAATGTATACAAAATTCTACAAACTAACACATGACAAAAGAAAAATAAAATATAAGCAAATAAATTACTACAAATTAATATGTACAATATATAATAATATAATCAATGTTTGTGTGAATGTTTGTGTAGGTGCTCAATGTTGGATGTATGTTTCGAATGCATGAAGTGTATTACCGTCCCCTAATGTATATTGTTTTATTAGAAGAAATTGTTTTAATTTTTTTCTAAACTTTTTATAGTTTTTTTCTATTCGCGTTTCATAATCTAAATTATTCCACAATTTAATTGATATGTGATGGAAGCCATTATAATTTTTATCTAAACTAAAAAATTTTTGCGATCGCTCATTTAATTTAATATAGTCATTAAGGAAAAGGAGAGATGTTTGTAGAGATTTGAATTTAAATAAGATAGATAGCATATGCATATGAATTTGATAGAACGGAGATAATATTTTATATTTATTACGATATACTGATGCTTCGTCATGCTTTTGTGCAAAGTTTAGAGTTTTTATACACCAATTAAATGTCTTTGATAGAAGCATACGATGTTTCGAATTTAGGTTAGTTAAAAGAAAAGAACAGTATTGAAAATGAGACAAACAGAAAGCATGTATCAGTTGTTTATGATAATTGCTTGATATTACATTGCGTAAGTGATAAAGATATCTAATGCCTGCAGTCATTTTTTGAATCTTATTCAGTAGAAATTTTTCAAATTTTAATTCATTATCTATCTCAATTCCTAAATAGCTGACTGAATCACTTTGATTTATTGACTCATTATTTATCTTTAGTTCTATATCATTTATTAGATTTCTTTGTGCCTTCGGTGAAAAAATTATAAATTGGGTTTTGTCAATATTTAGTTTCAGTTGATTATTTGTAAAATAATTGTTTAATTTTTCTACATCTATTTGGAGGTTTTTGGTAGCATCAAAAGCATTTTTTGCATTACTTACTAGCCATGTGTCGTCGGCATATTGGTAAATGTCGCTGTTTTTAACATGTTTTATTATATCATTTACAAAAATTGCAAATAAAATAGGGCCAAGTACAGTGCCTTGGGGTACCCCATGGTCAGTTGTAATATAACTTGATTTTTTACTGTTTAATATTACACGCTGCTGTCTATTTTTTAAAAAGTTCATGATTAAATTAATTGAGTTAGCACCAAAATTATAATTTATAAGCTTGTCTTGCAAAATATCAAAATTCATTGAATTGAATGCCTTACTTAAATCTAATAATGCTACACTACTGCAGTTATTATGAGATATATTCGACTTTATTTGTTGAGTAATAGATAGAATTGCGTCTTGGGTGCTATGGCCATTGCGAAATCCAAATTGTTTATGTGATAGGATGTTTTCAGATTTTAGGAATGCGTTTATTTGAACATACAAAAGTTTTTCAAAGAGTTTGCTAAAAGGATGTGTAATACAAATGGGTCTATAATTTTTTGCGTTTAGGTTGTCACCTTTTTTAAATATAGGAGTTATATCTGATTTTTTTAGTAAGTCTGGAAATTCACCATCAATAATACATTGATTAAATGCGATTAACAATTGTTCTCCAAAAATACGAAAAAAACCTTTAATAATAAAAAATGGGAGGTTATAAGAAGCGGTTGATTTGTTGGTATCAAGTTTCTTAACAATGTTTTCTAATTCATTGATTGTAGCAAGTCTAAAGGAAAATTGTTTTGATTGTTTGAGATTATCAGAATTTTGTTTTTTCTTATAAGGTGGAAAATCGAAATTTCCAAGTTCTTTGAATGTTGAATTTAAATGCTTTAGTATTTGAGTTTTGTCTGTTACGGCCATATTATTGATGTTTAATTCATTTATTTCAGATGAAAGACCTTTAGATTTTCCAATAAATTTATGGACGTATCGCCATTTTTCTCGAGTAGAATTTAATTGATTAAAGAATTTTTGCCGAGCTTTAGATAAATTTTTTGTTCTTAATTGCTTAATTACTTCCTTTGATTTTTCGTAATTGGTCCAATTAGTCTTTGTCGGCTCGGATTTTGCAAGATCAAATAATTTTCGCTTAATTGATACTAGTTCACGGACTTGATTATCGTCGGTGTTTGAAAAAGGAAATTTAATTGCTTTGATCTTAACCCTTCGCTTCTTAATTGGTGCAACACTGTTTAATGCCTTGTAGATTCCTTTTGCAATGTAATTAATCATTTTAGGTCCAGAATTTAACGTGTAAATATAGTTAAATGGAGTGTTTCTTAGGGCCTTTTCCATTTTTTCATCAGAGTAAGATAAATAGTCCCTTGCATATATGAATTTAAATTGCTTGTTTTTAATAGTTTTGTTACTAATATATGCACACAGTGCATGATCACTAAATGATTCAAACATTAAGGATTTGAAGGAATCATCAGAATTAGTAAAAAAGTAATCAATTAAATTGTTCATTCGAGTTGGACAAACTGTATTAACACAACGAAGATTACAAGTAGCAGACATTTCATTTATAGAATTTCGTTCATATGAATTAAAGTAATTAATATTAAAGTCACCGAATATATTTAGAGAGTTATAATTATTACATATTTCAGATATTTCATTGACTTTATAATTTAGATATTCAACTAGATAATTTTTATTTGGATTATAAGTTACGTTTATCAATTCTTTTTGGAAACAGTTCTCTATTGATTTTATTTCTATCCACAGCGATTCAAATATTTCATGATAAATTTCATATTCAGATTTACGGACTGGTTTTAAAATAATAATATTATTATTTATTTTGTCTGATATGTACGGGTTTATAATAATAAAGTCCCCCTGTACGATTTTCGATACTTATTGAACAGGTTTTGTATAAATCCCCTTAGAAAAATTTCACTTCGATATAAAAATTGCAAACATCTAGGAAATACGAATAGCCCGAAACATTGATATATGATAGATTTGGGCCTCCAATTAACATGAGGATCGGCATTCACTGAGGAAAGGGGGGGTGCCCACTCTGTAAAAAGTAAAATTCAGAAAGCTGTCCGCTCTGTACGTCCATTTTGAACTTACCGTAGTACAGAAAGGACCCTGCTTTAAATATTATAATATAATCGATTTCTTAACGTTGAAAATCCATCAACTTAAAAAATGAAGTGCTTAATTAAAAATAGAATCTAATCATCAGCAAGGTATGAATAATGAATAGAGACTTACTGTAAACAATAAGTTCATAATTTTGATAAACGGTTTTGAATTTGTTCTGGGCGATGCACTGCAGTGCGCCTTCAATGCTAGGATCAGCAAATTCTATCGTCAACTTGCTGACTACAGAGAAGCTATCAATTTTGGTTGTTTCACATCTGTAGTTTTTTCTATCTTCACAGAGATTTTTATCGAAAGCTAAAAGCAAAAGTAAAAATCGTGTGCTTGTAAAAACAAATCATCCTATTTCAAAAATAGTCACACATCAATTTGAAGCAGTCAATTTTCCAAAAAAAATTCTTCAACTTTAAATTATATTTAAACTTGAATACTGTTCAATTTTTTCTAATCAAAGTAGTATTGCTGTCAATATTCATATTTTATTTGAGCCAAGACCTGAAATCGGAGTCTTCTAAGTTTTTTCCTTGACATTCAATTTTCCAGACCAAGCAATACGTTATGTATTGGCCAAATATTTTAAAAAGGCCTTTCTTGAAAAGGCAAATGTGCAAATGTGCTAGTTTTACTGTCATGGGCCTCATACACATTTATTATCTGAACAATAGGTATGAAAAGAATGTTTTTTTGCAAAAATCGCATTTTCCATTAAATATGAATAAACTAATACTCTCATGTACTTCAATTACAGGAATAATTTTCATCACAAATTGACACCATACCATTGAAGCATACTTACCCATAAAAGTTTCCTAATCACAGGGAATTGGAGAAAAGTTTATGAAAATATGGACAAAACGGTTTGTGATTTTTAAAATAAAATTGGCAGTTTAGAGTTAACAAAAAACATCAAGAGCAGCAGAAATTAGGTAACCCAAATGGCAATAAAAGTGTCCGAAAGTTTGTACGATGCAGGCTCGTCTACTCCACAGAAAACTCTAATTGTAACATAAACATACGCTATTATACTTAGATAATGTGATACTTCTATACATAGATCGCACGTTTTTGGCTTGTTAAGCAAAATTCTATTATATATATATTTTTTTTTCAAACAAATTGTAATAACCGATGAATATTTCTCATAGACAACTAATTTCTAAATAGTATTATTTGAAGAAATGTTGATTTAAAATTTCAATTGTAAATATTAAAAAGATATCGTGAATGTAAATAGGTTTGAGTAAAAAACCTTCAAAACACAAGGCTAGACGCATACTGTTTTTTCACCTTTATATAGTAAAGCATGCTACAGTTCGTTCCACTAAGCTGAACTTTATATGAAGGTTTATTTCTTTATAAGCTTCTTTTGTTAGAAGTGCATTATAATTAACAAAATGGCTGTTATTTGACTGCCGAGTTCATATATGATTAAGGAAGAGTTCAAGGGGCCTCCACCTGTCTCACAAAACATTGAAAAGTACAGTGACTTTGAAACACTATGCTTATCAATGAACATCAAAGACATCCATTAACCCTATTCGAATTTCCTTATTAAATTCCCTATAAAATTTTGACTACTACTATAAAAGATGTGGAGCTTTCTTAATGTAACTTTAAAAGTTAAGAATTGCAGAGAGTTATTGAGATATTGGTGTCATGTTTTCTTAAACAGTTATGAAAAACGCGATTCCATTCTAAATCAAGTGAATTTCGAATGGAAAATAAACACGTTCACAGCTGTAATTCTTTTCCGGAAAAATTAAAAATATATTCCATTAAAAATTAAAATAACTGCTGGGATTGTGTGTACAAAGATGATGAAAAATTAAATCAAAATCACTACCAACGAAATAGCAAATTGATGCTGTACCAATTAACGCACTCAAGAAAAAGAATCCATGAAACTTTAATGAAGTCGAATGAAGAATTAGGTTGTTAAAATCTCTCTTAACACTTAAAATCAGACAAAATTGGATGGCGCGCTTTGAAAAATCCGAAAAACTCATTTCAATTTACTTATGTTTGTAAAGAGATTAGAAACAAGTTTTCCTACATTTTCTAAATCAAAAAATTGAACAAAATATAGAGATTAAAAATTTTTAGATAAAATCTTAGAATGTGAATTCATTGCAGAATGTTATACTTCCAAACGAAGATCTAAAATCGCTTGTTGGTAATTAAGTGGAAGACAATTTTCACACTCGCAAAATTGATCAGATATTTAAAAGTATTTTTGCAATAATTCAAGATACACAGGCGCGGTTTGGGGGGGGGAGGCAACGGCCACCCCTAGCTTATTCAAAAGTTATCGAAAAATTATATGAAATTTCGAATGTTTTATTTGGCAATTGTGACAAAAATACAAATTTTAGAGGTTTTCATAACAAAATCCATTTTTTCAAAAAATATATCTGCTTGAATAAAAGAGTCTTAGAAAGACTAGTTCTCATGAGCATACATATATAACTCATATTCTGTACAGAACTTCATAAACCATTCAAATTGTTTGCAAAATTAGATTTTGTATAACTTGCAAATATATAATATTTTTAAGAAAAAATGAACCACTCTCCGTTCAAAATTTCTAGGACCACGCATGAAGATGTAATTTTGATAAGATTCCTCTTTGTAAATTCAAATTTCCCTGCTTAGGAGCTCATTAAATTTATCTCGTTTAACATTCGGGCAATTTTTTGAAATTAACATTGAGGTTTCAGAATTATTGATTGAGGAATGTTACAAATATCCAGATATATTTCTGATAGTTTTATAGACTTTAACTTTACCAATCTAATAAAATTTCCTGAAAAATTTCTTATGTAAATTATCTTAAAGCAATGATTACTAACGATTCTTAAGCAGATAGATTTTCAGAAGTTATCCTCAAAAGTAGTAATATTAATGCAATATTGGGGAATAATAGGAAAAATTAGTAACAGAGCCATTGAACCGATTAGTTTCTTTATTTTTAATGGAGTTAATATATCAACTATGCCAATATTTGGTGATAAAATAACGTACTAACTCTAAATGAATATAACATTTATTATATACGTATTTTATAGAGGAACAGTAAGTTATGATGCAAATGATATATACTTGTAGCGGTGATTTTAACTTTTTGAAATTCCGTTACCGACTAGTTTTGTGTACATAGATCAAAGAAGAATGAATTTCTCAAAATAAATTATATCTCATTGACGATTCTACTAAGGAGTCACACATGACACATGTCAATAAAAATATTTGATTACTGAATGAGTAGCACCCATTTTAACAGTGAAAATGAAATTTCGTTACTGCTTGACCAGCCCCAAAAGCAAAACGTCAATTATATGGCATTAACTTTGTTTGAAACAAGGTTTTTTTCGTCGTATGTAACTGTATTTCTTGAATGTGCATTCAGTGTTAAATTTTAATAGTTCATTTCTTTTAATAAATTTTCCTTTACAACTGTAGCTAGTTCTATTATTATGGTTTTTAATTCTCTACGCATTCATAGACAATGAAGTCCTTTTACTAAAATTACTACTACTATTCTTATGGTAGCTAAACTATATGTGAAGCTAATTGACCTAACAGTTCGCCATTGACCTTAAATTGAGTTTAAGATTCTGTGAATCCGTAAAATTTAAAAGTGTACTACATATTAGTTCATTCAATTTAAATTGTTAGTTCCCTCACAAGCAAATGTCATTCCCCCTTCGTTCTATTAGCAACTATTGCAAAAATGGACATAAAAACAATTTCGATTTAACCAACAGGCTAGATCTCAAGGTGAAAAGAATATGGGGTTGTTATAAAGTTGCTACACTATGTAGTGAATAATTTCAATAAAACTTGTAAACTTTTTTGTAACACAGAAATAGTAATGCTATAAATTGCTAATAAATTGTTAACATTACTAAATGTCTCAATGTAAGCAAACTGATAGTAGACAGAGTGAAAGACGTTCAGGCGTTTTCGACTTTTTCTTAACATACACATTTTTTTTCAAATTCCATGCAAAAAAATCATATTATTTTATTATTGATTTTGACTCTGTATATAAAGAAGGATAATAACACACATTGCTTTGGATCAATTATGTTTTATTATGGAGTAACTGGCATCACAATTTTCATTCATATTTTATCCAGAATTTTCGTTCATAAATTTTTTTACTAGCTATTGCTGAACGAAAGGCTAACATGCAAAAAATCAACTAATATGATATAAAACAAATAGACAGGTGAATTATTATTTTTTAGGTACGTATCTCATACATTACTCACATAAACTTAATGTATACAAACTTAGTACATAAATTAAAACTTTGGTTTTAAGACATAGTTAGAAGTATGACTAAAATATTTTTAACACAAATTCGCTGCTCACATAAACAAATAAAAGCAAATTTTCTTACGATCTTTCCATGAAATTTTGGGAAGAGGCGATCCTTGAAAAGAGCATGAGAGTGTAGTGCCTTTGTCCTTAATCACCTTCGTTGTCGTTTTACTGGGGAGCCATATTGGTTCTTGTGCTAAATTGAAACCACAATTAATTTAACATGGCAAAATATAACACATTTAACACAGGGTATTTTTATTATAAGTAACATTTGACCAGAAATGTGGGACAAATTTTGATATCTGCAATAAGCTTTACGGGCATGCCTGGATTCAATGGACAAAAGAACGATGACACCGGCATGAGAAAATTCACTGGCACAGGTCGTACAAGGGAAGCATTTTAAATATACAAACGCAAAACGCTATGTGGTATATGGTAACGCAAAAAACCACAAATGGTAATGAATTAAAGAAAATGTAAATATGAGAGTGTATTGTGTTAAACTTCGTGAACAGGTGTTAATAAGGCAAACTGCTAAAAGAATATTATCCGAAAATTGAATAAATTCGAAATTAAAACATGCATTATGTTATTTAAGATATAATTTATTAATTACGAACTAATACAATTAGCGTACCCACGGAGGCTCGACTGTTAATCAATTAGAACAATAAAATTTCGCGTAGGAAATAATCAATTTTCTTGACAGCACGCTTTCACGTTATTATCTGAAACGCTCACTAGATAACGAATTTAAACGCCTTTGCAAAAGGAACATGTTGATTTGATTAAAAGTTAATTTGCGAAATATGTTCTTTAAATAATTAGGTAAACATTTATGTTTATAAAGAATAAATTCGATTTGTTTTGTCTAATAACTTTGACTAACGAGCTTTAAGTTCAATATTATGTTTGGAATAACATTAAGCACTGTTGTGCAGAAATATGCCAAGGATTGGTTTCATTATCAATGTTTTCAAATATTTTACGAAAGAATTGCTTCTGTAGCATTAAAAAATTTGAAATGGTTATCATTACAATTAAAAATCCTTAATTTAGTTGGTTTGGTTCCAGCTTCGATTACTTGAGTGTACAGCACAGTTGTAAATGGGGCTCGTTTTTTGACACAAAAGACGCATTTACAGGCTAAAAAATATTTCTTCATACTTATAAGCGAAACAATTAAATTCCATCAAAGGAGAGCTGGATAGGAAAACTAAGATTGTTTAACAGGTAGAAAATTGTTTAAAGCCAATGCTCACATGTAATATTGATGATGAGAACATCGGATGAAGCGGCTGATGCCACATTTTCCATAATGCATTGATATGAACTCGTGGTAGAATCATCAACGTTTGTAAGGATCAACAGTTCATCCTGTTCATCTTCGATCTAACGATAAAATAATGCATCTACAAGATTGAAATAAAATTTAAAATTATTGCATTTGAAATATCACGTGCTAGAAGCAATTACAGACAGTGCTAATCAAACTAATTTTACGGGCTTATCATGTAAATCTTAATGTAAACAACCACTATGTTTGACTTCATATCTTCACATCAATATTAAATACTTAAGATGATCTTTAATAATGTGACTGTTGAAGTTGGTACAGCAACACGATAAGCATATTTAAAAATTTTTGATAAACATAATTTACATATTATTAGCAAAGTTCAATTGTACAACTAATATTAAAATTGCGCGGTGCAGGGCCTACTACATAATCCGACCATGACATTAACATACAGGCCTCAAAATGAGGAGGCCAGTGCAGTATATACATTTCAACACCTGCATCAGGAACTGGCTACTATAGATCATAGCTTTCAGCAGTGTAGTTAACCAATTTTTGACGTAGAGTCGAATAACACAACTCTGGAAAAATTCTGTAACGGAGTCTTTGCGCTATGACATGTGAAGAGAAAGAAGCCCTGCAAAACTGCATAGCATTTTTCTTGCCATTGACTATATGACAAAGTTCGAAAATATAAAATACGCGCAAAGTGTATGACATCACGAATAGGCATCGGATTCCAATTGGCTATCAATTAGGCTACTGACCTCAAATTCTACACGGAAACAAAATTTGTAGAAATTGACATTAAATGACTCTGTCTTACTGGCAAAGGTTAGGGTTATCCCTAGATATTTGTTTTCAATGCAAACATTCCATGTTCTATAAAAATAATATTAGTGCGTAGTAGAGCTGGGCACCAGCCGGCTGAGCCGCCGCCGACATATTTTAGGTCAGCCAGCCTGCGGAAAATTTAGACGGCTGAGCCGATTGATAACTAAAACTATATCAAGACAAACGAAATGTGTCATAAAAAGGAAACCGCATTTGACATGTTTGATGTGGTAGTGACTTTTAGCATTGATTGGGTCATGTCTTATTAATCAGATTGCCTGTAAGCGCATGATAAACATTTTTGCAGATAATTTCGCAATACTGATTGCATCATATAGGGTTTTTACAAGGAAAATGGCCTTATAGGGTTTTTATATCGAATATTATACAGTCTAATCTAGTTGCATAGATGTCGCTCAGCCGGCTGCGCCGCTGCCGTCGAACTTATCGGGTTTGCCCCGTCAATAGTGGTTGGCTGAAGGCGGCGCCCACCTCTAGTGGGGGGTAAAAGCACAAAAGATTCGATGTTTTTTCAAAATTGGAACATTTGCAATGTTCCCTCTAAATCCGTTGGGAATTTTTTTCAGAGATCGTTATCGAAAGAACAGGATCTTATATACACGTTAATGCTAACTTTTTTCCAAAATATTGTAAGAAAATACGTACCAGCGTTCCATTCTTATACCAGCTAATAGTAGGCGGCGGATCGGCTATTGTTTTACACCTGATTTTAACATCTTGATTATGATAAATAATATCAGCTGAATCTTCGATTTTTATAACTGGCGGATACAAAACTAAAATAAGAATAATAATTAAACGGCCTCTTCCAATTAGTCATTTGTTGTTATGAATAAAAAGGACAACCTGTGTGCTTGAGAAATGAATTGGCACTGATCGTTTTGCCTTTATAATTGACAATACAACGCACTTCCATATTTTTGCATTGCCCTACATAGAAAATACTTCTGCCACCGTAGTATTCTTGAACACTATTACAATCCTTTCCATCACAGAGCCAGGAATATGTCAAATCATTTGTCTTTCTAAAATATATTATGTCGAACATTTCTGCATGACGAACATATATAGAAGTATATTCAGATGTTTACACTAAAATTTCACACTAACAATTTAGTAAAAACCAAAAGTGTTTTAGAAGGCCATGCGTTTCGGGTAGTAAATATTCCAATCGTCTAGGATTCGGATCCATATTTACATGATATTGTCACTCTCTAGTTAATACCTTATTTCTGAGTAACTTATTTCTTTGATTTACTTAAAAAATCTTAAAGTAAACAGGCATTTTGAAAAATACATGCAAATTTGGGTTCCAAGACAAATAATATTGTAAACGGGCCGAACCGAAATTTACAAACTTTGGGAATTGAACTTTCACCCCCTTAGGATTTTAAATAATATTTGTTCTCTTTCCATTATGTTGTTTTTGTTAATTAATCACATTTTGTGTCCTATATAATTTGAAATGTGAGCTTATATAAAATTTGAATTACTTTTCCACCAAACCTTCCCCTAAATTATTCAACCCAACTGATGCTGTGCGTAAATCTAGACCCGGCCCCAACAATAACAAACTCGTTTAAAGTTGTGTCCAAACAAGGCCAACGCATGATATTTTGAATGGGATCGTTTTTTAATTAGTCCCAGAATGTTATTTAGTTGGTCTTGGTCTAAGGCAATCTATTCCCATTAGCGTTAAGTAGATTTCTATATATATATATATATATATATATATATA
>CABFPE010000018.1:2583750-2595702 GCA_900660155.1 Hofstenia miamia | reverse complement strand
ATATATATATATATATATATATATATATATAATTAGTTCTACGTAATACCTGATTTTGATTAAAGTTTAAATGGAATGTAGTTTGAATTCTGATGGGGAAACTTATAGCATTTTCTCAATTTACAAATTTTAAAAGAAAGGGATGCTAAACCCAACATTCTAAAATTTAGCTACGTAATGTAAAAAAATTATAACTTAAATGAGGAGATTTCTATATTTAAAAATTAACCTTAAACTGCCTGGGAATTTTTAAAATTTTTTAAGCGCTGGTAACTCAAAAACAATTAATGTTATGCTCAATCTGAAAGCAACACGTAAAAGAGGAGAGTCTCCCCTGTCATTTTCACTCTTAATTCTCGGCCTGACTCTGTCCTATCGAAATTTTAAAAGAAAATTGTTGATCTTTTCATCAACTTCAGCCACAGCAACACGCTTTAAGAGAAATTTTCAACATTGGGTCAAAGCATGTTCCCCAATAGACCTTACCTTGACTACCGATTTTTAAATTTGCTAATAGGTTTGAAGAAAATTTTTTTTAAATGTGGAAAAACGGTTTGTACTTCAAATAAACTTAAAGCCTTCAGGTAAAAATAGGGAAAATTAAGGAAAATTCAATTAAATCAAAATTAAATTACTCAACGTGTAAATCATAATGCATAATCTACATTGCAAGTCTTTAAGTAAACCATCCAAATCAATCATTCAATGGATAAAGGAAAACCTTTGAAGCCGTGCGAAACGGTGTGTCACCCAAAGAGACTGACAAATCCGTGTTTTTGAAAAATAATCCACAAATTGCGAATTTAAATAACACTATATAAGACGGCTTCCTCTTTAATTCAAAAAATCAATCAACCATAAGAGAACTTGGAAGTGATTTTGTATAAACAGATGAAAAAACTCTACGTTTGGGTTTATTTATGGTTAAAGAAGAACAAAAAAAGTGGAGATTTGCGGAAAATTCCAAATATTAAGAACTAAAAATATAAGAATGACCCCAAGTTAATTGAAAGTATTGCAGCAAAGATAAAAAAATATCAATAAAATTTTTTCCTCAATATCTCTTCATTGTTCATCTGTAGAGAAGTACAAAGCTAATTCACAAAAATAAAATATATGAAAATAAACACAGATTACAAAGTAAAAATTAAAATAAAATCACAATGACCAATATATTTAGCCAAGTATTTAGTTGTTTTGATGTTCCAGATTTGAATTACTTTGTAAAACGTTGAGTTTTTGGACTTGAATTAGATTTCGAGTACTAGCAGGGCCAATTTGACAAACAATTTCTATAAAGGATGTTGAAAACGGTTATAGAGTAGTACGGTTAATTCATTTCTCTGAAAACTGAATTAAACGGATTGGTAATAAATTTATTGTAATTAATAACTCTTGAAAAAAATAAAACAATACGCTGATCTGATGCATTACAATTTCAAAAAGTAATTAATTGTTCTGTGTTAAATCTCGCACTTAGCGCAATGGAAAATTTTAAGTTCACTAACGGCTCAAGAGCTCTTGGAAAAAGTGGTAAGAATTTTGTTAAAAAGCAGATTTGAATAATTCTAAATTCGTTAGAAGCAGAAACATCGATTTAACCATTAATTAGTAACTTGCTTATCACAGTGGAAATCCGGTCGTTAAAACCAGGAGATTCAGAGACATAATGACATTTAACTTAGATAAAATTAATTAAGAAATAGAATGGGAATATTTGGATTTTATCAGTGAATAAACCACTAGAAAGCCATTGAAGATGAAATGTTTATAAAGGTCAATGTCACACTGTAGGCGAACTGTACTGAAATGATTATTATCATAAATAATTATTTAAAATGCATTAGCAAATGCGTTGATTAATTTTTTAAATCGGTATTTGAATTAGATAGATTTTGTAGCTAAAATAGCCAAATCAGTAAAAGTTAACTTTACATGAGTGTGTGCCGGTACGAGCAGGCGCGCACAATCATCGATTACAGGTGGAACAAATTATTCATTACTGAAAAAATTAATATATATATACACCTAATGTGTTCAGAATTTTAATGAAAATTTTTTTAAGTGTTTGATAGGAGCAAAGTAAATTTCATTCTCGCATACGGGCGGGTGCATTTGTAGTTGTTTTGGTCTACCAGACTTAGATCTTACAAATGTGTGGCCTTCTTCGCTTTGACGTCTCAGAATCCTTGAAATTCGTGACTGACTCTTGCCAATACATCCTTTTTCCTGTAAATTTAAGGTTATTATAAGATTTCGCAGTTCAACTGACGTGTAGAGATGCATATTAATGAAATACTTTGTTTGTAGTTGTTTTCGAAAACATTTTTCCCATTGAACAGCAAACCAATACAACAACGTTACAATTTTGAAAGGTGTTGCAATTCTTTTGAGCCCAAATTCTTCGAATACTATTTATAATTTAAAACGTTTTGTAAGAATTACTTTACATTCTCAAATATTGAAAGGTATGCCGTGTCCAACTAAAATCAATAACATGTTTCAAATAAAATAATATTTTTGTCTAACATATTCACGTAATAAAACGCAAATTATTTGATTACATCGTAGGTGTTGCACTACTCTTAGCGGGACTGTATATATATACCTAATGCAGTGTTGGGAAAAAATCCGATTTAAATTAAGAAATCAAAAAATCAGATTTTTTTATTTAAATCGGATTTTTTTATTTAAATCGGATATTTTTATTTAAATTGGATTTTTTATCTTATTTTCAATTTTACCCAGACAATCTTCCAAGGTAGTAAATATTAGAAATCCTTTTGATACTAATATTTTTGAAATACAATAATTTAATCAATTTTAAATAAACTGAAGATAAAAAACATGCAAAACAATAAATTCAGAGCTTGCCAATTCATTCCAATATTAAGGCAATGACTTCAAAACAATTAGTATACTTGATTTAAATCAATAATTGAACTAATAATATGATTTGATTTAAATCATGATTAAAATCCGATTTAAATCAATGATTTAAATCGAATTGTTTAAATCGACCAACACTGACCTAATGTGTTCAGAATTTTAATGAAAAATTTTAAGAGTTTGATGGGAGCAAAGTAAATTTCATTCTCAGATACGGGCGGGTGCGGGTGAATATGGTTGAGTATGGGCAGTACGGTAAGAAATTATTTTCGACTGGCGGTTCGGGCATTAAGAAAACTCTACCGCACATCACTACTTTGCATTACTATGGGAAATGCCTAAAACATAAAATAAATAAAATATTTGAATTTTTTACAAATTAAATTTTAACAAAAAAACAACATCGGGAGAGACATTCTCTCATACCTCCCATTTTCGATAAATCAATGATTATAAAATATATATCTTAATTTGAATTTAAGACTGATAAATAATTTATTGTTTAAATAAAAAGAGAATTTTAAAAAAACACAAATGTTACATAAAAATATGGGATACACGAAAAGCGTCATACATAACATAGCAATTCACTGCCGCAAGCCAAAACAAATTTTCGACTTGCTAGATGTAAGTTGGGCATATTAGAAGCATATTATGAAATCTACACACAGAAATGGAAAAACTTAAATTGAGTCTTACACGAGCAGATATGGTATTAATTCATAATACAAAGTTTCGAAATGTAAACTATATTCTTCAATAAATATAATTTACTAATTGATAATAAGAAATTTTTTACCAATACCTCGGCCCAAGCCCAACTCGGGTAATACCATCTCTGGGGGGTAAAATCTTTTCAAGGTATCCACCTCCTAGAGCTCATTTTATATGAATTTACACCATATGTGTACATCTATTGTACTTAAGGGGGCATAAATTGTATATAGTCTCAGAAATTTTTAAAAACAATGACAAAGCAATACACTATTTTCACTCCTCATTAAATCACAAGAGATTCTCGGACAATAAAGCTGTTACTGACAATCAAAAATATTTGTTTGTGCCCGTCTTCCTACTTGATTGATGGAAATTCGCGTAGTTCCATTAGCCATAATTAAATATAGAGAGAGAACAGTCGACAAAAGCCGGTCATAGCAAATTGATATTAGAGAGATCCACGCCAATTTCGTGTTTTAAACAAGTTAGGAGAGTCAAGGTTGGTCGTGATATAGCTTTAAGGCAAACGAAAACGATTGGTCAAAGATATTTTTAACAATAGAAAATTGCATTTCTGTTTTAGCTGGGATGATATCATCTTATGGGATTTATGATGTACGGCTCCTAATAAATAGAGGTGGGCGCCGCCGTCAGACTACTATTGGCGGCGGCTCAGCAAGCTGGCGCCCCGCTTTGCTAATAATAATTGACTGAAAATAAAAATGTACATAAATTTAAACAAATATTTCATTGCAAGTCTGATATTTACTATATATCAAAAAAGGTAGAACCAGATGATGTTTAGACGAAAACCGTGGGCAAAAGCCACATAAGCAAAGGAAGATGTTGTAAATTAACAGTAATTTAACCCTTGGTGACCCAAAGGGTTGCATATACACACCAGCAGTACAAATAGTCGCAGAAGGGGTTGATATGGCAATTGTATTATATTGGCGATTATTATTAAAAGGATTCGATCCATTACACGAGTTTTTTCTGCTGATCTGATAATCTGTAGCTGACCAATAGAATTAAGTATTTGGGTTTATGGTGACCCCTTGGTCATTAGCATTGCCATTTTTTTAGAAATTTTGGGTTTTTCATACAGCTATGACATCATAACAAATTTCTAATGTTTTGCTTTTGGTAATGTCTTCTTTGATATAGCATCACCAGCTTTACTGGATAAATAGAGCCTGTAATTATGTCAAAGCCAGAGTAAAAACAACAGCTTATGTAAATTTAGTTTAAAAATATAATAATTATATGTGAATATACATAATTAATATTAACACGCAGTTGTTTCATAATTATCACACAACAGTCAAAAAGTCAATAAGTTGTGGTGCACATACACACCTTTTGGTAAATAACATAGTGACAAAGGTTTTGCTACTTCAAAGACTAAAGAAAAACTCGTAGGGCATGTTTGAAAATTTCGGGCCTATTTTCATGGGACTTTGCTCCGAGATAACTTGTAACTTGACAACATGTTCGATGCTACTTTTATGCAAACTCTGTTTCTAAATCGATTGATAAGTGGGAACGATACCGAAGTCTATCATGTTAAGTCACACAAACTAATGATTTATGTGAGTAATTTTTTGAACAGTCCTGAGTCTGAAAATCTAATCCTGGGAACAAACAAAAGTTGTGACAATGTCATAAATTAAATTCGTACTAAGTGGGAATAAAGTGATGAATATTTTATAGAGCGCAGTAGAGCATTATGAATTCATAAAGGTAAGGGGTGAGTTGGGATAAAAATTTAAAAACACAATCACATTCTTAACGATGTTAATGCATAAAATTATACCAAATGATTTGGGGAAATAGGTAGACACTGTCAAGGATGTGGAGCCGTTCAATCTCATTAGTTAAGTCAGAAATGAATGACATCGCGTCAATCATTCAAAGAGGATGTAGAACCCTTAGTATCGTAATGATTCAAAATATCACGACTTTGGTAGACATTTAAAACTGGAGCAGCCAAAGCGGTTGAAATGATCTGCAAAACTTTTAGTATACTTCAGTATTAATTCAATAAAAATTGGAAAAAAAACAGGTATTACCCGTTAATGTGAACCCCCCCATATATATCTGCAAAATTTTTCATTTTTCATTAATATACGTAATAATTCATTGAAAATTTATTACAACAATAAAATTGAATAATATTAATGAAATTAAAAAAATGTGATATATATTTTGATATTACAAATTTACTTATGCATTATATGACCTAAATATTATAATTTGAAAATTGATATAATTATATATAGCAGATCATTAAGACACGACCATTTCCTTAATTATAATTTAAATTATCATCATACAATAAAAGAAAAATATTTAACAGTAATTTAGAAAAAATAAAAAGTAAAAATTATTTAAATAATGTAATTATTTTTTAAAATATAAAGTTTACTAATAATTATAGTTGTAAATTACCTAAAAGTTTTTATGAATTACTTTCAAGAAAAAATAATAGATATTTCTCATTTTTTAATCATATTGTGAAAGATAATATTTGTTAATTCAATAAAGAGTTATTTTTTAACCAATAGCGTACGAGTATTTTACTCCTAGCCAATAAAAAAGAAATCCGTTAATTTTTACCCTTAGACAATGTAGAATGTACATTTGAGAGGCACACTAACGAGTTGTACAGCACAGCTCAAATTATATTGATAATCAAATTGAATTTTCAAACATAAGAATTCTTCCATTTTTACATGGTGTCCTAGTTTATTGCGTCTTCTGTCAAATGATTCTCAAGCAGTAATAGTTATTCGCGTATTAAAATTTAAATACAGGCGTATTTTAGGAAGTTATTTTAAGGAAGAACGTTTTTAGGGAAAACATTGAAATAGAAAATTACCGCAAGTGGCATAAACAAAGTCTATATCATAAATTTAAAGGAATTTGCATTTCAAATAGATTCCTAAATAATAATAAAATCAAACTAAAATGACATTCATTGGAGTGCAGAGCAGACTTTGAAAAATCACCCGAAATATACAGTTTTAAGCAGGGCGACATTTATTTAATCCGGAGTTGCACGGTATTAAACAAGAAGAAAAAACATATTCAAAACACTCTGAAAACAATGGTTTATGTCAGAAATAATAAATGCAATATTTACTGGCGATTCACACGGTTGGGTATTTAAAAATCTGTCAAACTGCCGTTTCTCAACCAAAATCACGAACAATGACTGAATAAAAACATATATACTACTAGAGACCTCAAATTCTATTGGTCTATCTGTTCTAACGCTTATTTAGGAATAAACATATAAAAACTAAAAATCAGATTTTCGAAAATTTTTTGTATAATCCAGAAAAAAATTTCCAACAGCAGCCCTCTATGCGTTTGAAACATAATGGAATTATATAACATCACTTTATTTTACAGTTTCCTCAAAAGTGCTCTTCAAAAAGCCAAGTTTCAATTTTTTAGGACTTTAGTCGATAAAGATTTTTAAGTTTCAAACTGTGGACAATTACAGAAATTGAGGTGCCTTAACGATATGTTGGATATAAATGATTTGAAAATCCCAAGATTTGATTATATATGGCCATCAGTATGCCTGATTAGATTTTAAGACCGCTACAAAGGCTATGCCCCAAATATTTTGACTACATGACATGGCTTGACTGAATTCTTAAGAACTTCCTAAAAGTTGGGTAGATCTTACTACTAGTGGAAGTGATTTGAATTAAAATGTGTACTCCAGCTCTTAATAGGATCCTATTATAAGAATGGTCTATTGGCTTAACCCTTCTTAATTGCAATGACACCCTACTGCTAGGTCTGGCAAGCCAATATATTAAACTAAGCAATATCACTTACAGTATTATATTGCAGCCTGTAGGTATAAAGCAGTCATTGGAAAGGAACAATAAAACCTAATAGCACTTAAATCACGGTATGCAATTCAGCAAAGTATTTCGGTTTGACAAGTACGTATTGAAAAAACAATGAAACATTTTTTCTATTAAAAATATGCTACTCGAATTCAAACAGAACATAAGAATCAATTTACAAACTAAATTGAATGACTGTATTACAAACTTCAAAGATGTAAAACTATTATTTTAAAATTGTGTAAAGGTTAACAGGAATAATTGCGTAGGAAATGGAAATGGGCTGTTCCAATAACACCTGCGTGAAGTGACAGAAACCTGAAGCATTCAAATACTAGAAAAAACTAGGTTAATTTTCGGGGAAAATCGTTGAAAAAAAATTAAAATTCGACTATGCGAACTGCAAAATATGCTAAANTCTCAAGCAGTAATAGTTATTCGCGTATTAAAATTTAAATACAGGCGTATTTTAGGAAGTTATTTTAAGGAAGAACGTTTTTAGGGAAAACATTGAAATAGAAAATTACCGCAAGTGGCATAAACAAAGTCTATATCATAAATTTAAAGGAATTTGCATTTCAAATAGATTCCTAAATAATAATAAAATCAAACTAAAATGACATTCATTGGAGTGCAGAGCAGACTTTGAAAAATCACCCGAAATATACAGTTTTAAGCAGGGCGACATTTATTTAATCCGGAGTTGCACGGTATTAAACAAGAAGAAAAAACATATTCAAAACACTCTGAAAACAATGGTTTATGTCAGAAATAATAAATGCAATATTTACTGGCGATTCACACGGTTGGGTATTTAAAAATCTGTCAAACTGCCGTTTCTCAACAAAAATCACGAACAATGACTGAATAAAAACATATATACCACTAGAGACCTCAAATTATATTGGTCTATCTGTTCTAACGCTTATTTAGGAATAAACATATAAAAACTAAAAATCAGATTTTCGAAAATTTTTTGTATAATCCAGAAAAAAATTTCCAACAGCAGCCCTCTATGCGTTTGAAACATAATGGAATTATATAACATCACTTTATTTTACAGTTTCCTCAAAAGTGCTCTTCAAAAAGCCAAGTTTCAATTTTTTAGGACTTTAGTCGATAAAGATTTTTAAGTTTCAAACTGTGGACAATTACAGAAATTGAGGTGCCTTAACGATATGTTGGATATAAATGATTTGAAAATCCCAAGATTTGATTATATATGGCCATCAGTATGCCTGATTAGATTTTAAGACCGCTACAAAGGCTATGCCCCAAATATTTTGACTACATGACATGGCTTGACTGAATTCTTAAGAACTTCCTAAAAGTTGGGTAGATCTTACTACTCGTGGAAGTGATTTGAATTAAAATGTGTACTCCAGCTTTTAATAGGATCCTATTATAAGAAAGGTCTATTGGCTTAACCCTTCTCAATTGCAATGACACCCTTACTGCTAGGTCTGCCAAGCCCATATATTAAACTAAGCAATATCACTTACAGTATTATATTGCAGCCTGTAGGTATAAAGCAGTCATTGGAAAGGAACAATAAAACCTAATAGCACTTAAATCACGGTATGCAATTCAGCAAAGTATCTCGGTTTGACAAGTACGTATTGAAAAAACAATGAAACATTTTTTCTATTAAAAATATGCTACTCGAATTCAAACAGAACATAAGAATCAATTTACAAACTAAATTGAATGACTGTATTACAAACTTCAAAGATGTAAAACTATTATTTTAAAATTGTGTAAAGGTTAACAGGAATAATTGCGTAGGAAATGGAAATGGGCTGTTCCAATAACACCTGCGTGAAGTGACAGAAACCTGAAGCATTCAAATACTAGAAAAAACTAGGTTAATTTTCGGGGAAAATCGTTGAAAAAAAATTAAAATTCGACTATGCGAACTGCAAAATATGCTAAAATTTAAAATTTTGGTACATGAAAGCATGGTTGTTAAAGGATTTCGAAATGGCAGAATAAACTTCGGAATAATAAATGTATAAGATTCGAACTTGTATATGTATTAATCAAAGCTCTTAGCCTTTGCAAAAGCGCATTTCGCCCAAATTATTCAAAGAGAGAAAAATTTCTTACATCTCGTAAAGTAACTAATAACAACAAAAATTAAAGATTAGTGTAAATTAAAGCTGATTAATTAGTAATTTATATTATAAAAAAATATGTGAAATCCCTACATAACAGGGCATATATATATATATATATATATATATATATAACAGAATGGGAAAATTATTGTAATATTGGCAAAGATTTGTAATCTGCATTTCCCCAAAGATTCCTAAGTAGCTGAATTTTTTTGAACTTTCCAAATTTCCATATCGTCAGGTTTGACGAACTAGGAGTGCGAAACATAACAAGGTCGACAGTAAATATTTAAAAAAAATTTATAACCTGACATTATAAGTGCCGCTTAACAAAGTTTTTAAAATACAAGATGCATTACAAAACAAAAAATGGATATTGATAAAAGAAGTTTCTAATAGAAAACATTAATTTTTAAAAATAATATATTTATAAAAGTACAAAATACATTTACGCGGGTGGTCAATTAAAATTAATAAAATAAGCATCAAGAAAATGAATGACTGTGGGGAAGCTTTGTACGTGGGATGCCGCCAATACTGGTAATAAATTATCGAAATACAAAAAACAAGTGAATTAGTTGTTAACAATAGTATTCGCAATTAAGGCAGCGATAGGTATACAAAAGCAACGAGGGAGAAAGGAGAGCGCAGATGATGCTAAGTCAAATTAAACAGAATTCTGTTAAGTGACTTTTTCATTTAGTGATGACAGTGACTTCTCATTATTATTATGGTTACCGTCAATCCCACAAAAATATTACGTCGATCGCGAGCATATGCGTTCCGGTATAATCCTTCGTCACAAGAATCTGGTTTCCAAACATCTACTGTAAACATGATCCGTAGGCTTACCAATACCAAGGTTGCCGTGATCCATATCCAATCATGATTTCAAAAAGTGTATTGTTCAAAAAAGTCACTTTAATGTAGTAAAATGTTGCTGAATGCAGATATAGTAGGAAAAGTTCATTTGTGATAAACTTTTCAAAATTCATTTTTCGTTTCATACACTTAAATAAAATGCAAGTTTTGCTATTTTTTTTGGAAGAAAATCGGGTTAGAAAGTAAGAATGGACGAGTTCTGAAAATTCTTTATGAAGTTGAAAAAATCATTTAAAAAACATAGCGAAAAAATGTTTAGAGGACTGTTTTAAGCAGTGTTTAAAACACTCCATGTTTTTAGCATGCTAACCATGCATCCACAATCTATAGAAATGTACATGGATCGATACACAACGGATCCATATGTTCAGCAGTGTAGGTAACCTACAGGCGGGCCGTTGAAAATTCAAAATAAACCTGTAATACGAAAGCTTAATTTTTAAGAATATCCCTATATACCAAACATGTAACTAATTCTCATAGTGAAGTGTGATTGGTACACACACACAATATTGTCAGATTTGGACTACGAAATGCCTGTTAGTTTATTTTCATTGTCCATTGTAAGTCATTTTACTTAAAAATTTACCATAATAATGGATAAATTTATTAGTGAGCCTTTATTTTTGATATTCAATGGCTAATAGATACCCATAAAATAAATTTTCTAATGCATATCCAGTGGATATCTATGGATTGGATTAATCCATATTTAGATTAAGAGTCACCTTGAGGTTTCAAGTACGGAAAAATTAGGCAAACGAACGGCTACTAGCTGAGTTTTTGAGATTTACTGTCCAAGAACGTATGTATATGTACTGAATATTTCCAAGTGTGGATGCTAATAATAGACTCGTTCGGGACAAACATAGAACATTTCAAGAAAAAATTGGGGTATCTGCTCAATGTATACCAAAAGTTTTTTTTAGCTAAGTTAATCAATCCATCCTATACAATAAAAATACCGTAGATATTTTCAATACAAAAATTATGAGTGTAAATAGATTTCTGAAACAAAAAAAATAGTAAATTTCTATACCAAATCATTACTGAAGGATTTTTACTTTGAAAAAAAATTATTAATCACCAAGTAAAATCAGTTTCTCAATTTAAATTTTTTCACAATTTAGGAATAGCAGGATTTCAGAACGGGTCCAGTTACGAAAACATCAGTTTCCAACCTTTTACCTCTATTAAAACCATTACACTGGCTTGGTAACTTAAAAACAAAGTTTATAAACAAAGATTAAAATCCGTTGGAAGAATGCACTTAGTTTTGGATAACTATACTGTTTGCTGATTCCTAGTTGAGAGAAATATAGAGAATAACCCACAAAGGAATTAGTAACAAATAAATGCATAATTTAGACTTAAAGTTCTTCATGTCAAACAGTCGAAAGCGCTTAGTGGAGATTTTATTAAAACATGTCACCGGCAATGAATGAAGAACAAATAAATCAAAGTTCTTTCAATACACA
>CABFPE010000018.1:2568012-2583599 GCA_900660155.1 Hofstenia miamia | reverse complement strand
TATATATATATAAATATCCATTTCAATTCTGTATACACGGCGACTTCACTCCATTATCCGCTTATAGGCCGAGAAAGAAGTCTATACGTTTGTCATGAACAAATCTTTAGGATTACCTCTAATTAATAATGTAAAATATGATATGTAACAATAGTTAGAATTGAGTAGATTGTTTTAAGAATCGGTTTTTCAGGGTAACCATTTTTTAAAGAAAGTGAATGTAAACGGAAATAACCATAAAAAAATTTGAGTGAACCCGGGAAGTAACCATAAAAAAATTTGAGTGAACCCGGGAAGATAAATATCATTGCTTAGATAATGTGCGTTGTCTTAGCATGGCATTAATCTTTTATAAAACGAATTTAGAAATGTTTCAAAGTGAATTAGCCAATAATAAAGATTTGTTTCTTCATACCATTAACGGATAAGGCAATAACTCAACTTTATAGGTTGAAGACAGTCTGAAATAAATAACAACTAGCATTTAAGACATTTCAAGCGAATTGTTAATGGATTTATAGAATTTGTCTAATTCACTGAGCAGTTAACAATAAATTAGGAAAAAGTATTAGCATCCGGTGTGCGGAAATTTAAAAGTAATTAAGCTTTCATTTGCCTTAACAGCTATTAGCGAGTAGAGGGCGTACTAAATCCTAAATAGGTATTAGGACAAGGAAAGGAATTGTCACATTAATTACAATGCAATTTGTGCTAGATTATCTGAAAAAGTTTTACGGAAAACTATGGAGTTACTACTAACAAATTAAGCACTAGCGCAATTCAAACGCTTGATAAAGTAATATTGTATTCAATGACTGTATAAATATAGTCTTGCTGCATCTTAGAAGTGGAAGATGTAGGGCATATATTCGACAAACACTGTGACAGCATTCACAGCAGTTCTGCCCTCAAATTATGCATCCACGATCGTAACGAAAAATATTACGATAATCGTAGTATCGCAATACTTGGATGAAAAATCAAGTTTTGAATTTGGTTGGGATCAATGAATTTAACAAATTATGGACGCTTAATGCATTTAAATTCTCATTTCTTGAGTGTTAACATGTATTGCAATGCGTAATAGAAATTAGATTTTCATATCTTGGGTTGTTAGGTATCGCAATAGCCCGATAATCGCTATATCGTGACAGCTGTAAAGCTTATTGTGCTATGAATGCCGGTTAAAATGTAGGGCATACCAGAAATGAAAGGTCCCCACTGTTGGAGGTCCAATTACCTTTTAAAACATACGTTTTTTGTTAGCAGCTACAATTACAATCCGTTCTTAATGACAGGATTGACTTAAATTTTCTAAACTATGTCTCATTTGAGTGCAGAAGTAGATTTCGTTGCCCTCTTTTTAAAATTAAAGCCGTTAAAAAATTCAAGTGTGAATTGTGGTATTTCAACAGAATCTGCTGCATTTGTAACTTTTTAATTATTAAGTACAAGTTTAACTTCTTTGGGATGCCAAAGATTCTGAAAAAGAACGTCTTTGAAATTTTGAAAAGCTTTTATGGATGCAAAAGATTTTTGCTATGTTTTTGCTCTGATTGTCAAAAATTCGTTAATTTTAGTATTACTTGAAGTAGTTTAATAAAGCCTTGAAATAGTAGTAGTAGTAGTAGTAGTAGTATTAATGTTTACTACAAAATAGTTTCCAGTAATGAAGAAAACGAAATCTAAAAAAGGCAGACCGACTCACCCCTCTATAAACAACGACTTTCAAACTTCAGGGATATAGGAAAACTCATCTCATCATCTGGCCGAATGTATAAGGGTATATTATAAAATGTTATATTATTCAACTACAACAAGACAATTTCTAACTAAAAGTAATTAAATAGGAATACTTACATTCTGGCAGTTTGTCCGGGCATTATTACACATTGCATGTAATAACTATTCGATTGCTCCAAAATGACTTCCTGATCCATTGGTGTGAAATGAGTTCCACCTAAATATAAAAATAATAATAAAGTTGCAAATTATTTGTATAAAGAAAGGCAATCAAATTATTCCTTTGCCAATTGATACCTTCATGAAAAATATCCTTTGTATATTGCTCTGGTCCACTTTACGCAAAAAATTTGTGATCAACTCACGTTACCATATGCTCTAGAATGCATGTCCGTAAGAAAACTAAGATTTCTCAATGCAACTTTTTTAAAGTATATATATATATATAATTCAAAGAGGGCCAATTTCATCTCGCACATGCTAGCCACAAAGCGGGAACTGCCTTGTATGACCCCACATAAAATATAAACAAGCTACCTGTTAAATAGAAATATTTGATCATGTTAACTGCAGTGATTATGGAGATAGTTAAGCAATGCACAATTTCTTCAAAAACTTCTCTTGGTGCTTGACAAGATTTTTCTAGAATAATTTCTTCCCATTTTTGCGCAAATATTAACCTTAATTTGTTTATGTCCTCTTAAAAAGACAAACCGTTTTTTCAACATCGATGCTGGGCCTAGCCAACAATTTGAAAGCTTAAAGGAAAAAGGGCTGAATAAAAAATTTGAGAATGTTGGAAAACTGATGTTCTTTGAGTTGTAGAAATACCGATCCAAAAGCATCCCCCACACGACCCCAAAACCCACCTAGATATATCAAACGAGCTGGATAAGGCTAGAAAAATTCTGCTCCCGTGCATCACTGATTTTCATAACAAAACAAAGAAGTGGAACAGAACCTTTTTTCAACTTAAAACACTTTCTGAGTAATTTCTTACTTCAATATTAGTTTTGACACCATTGAACCTCATAGGCAAAACACATAGGACATTAGGTAGGAGCAGTAAAAATTTTGTTTCCGTGGTAAAATGAAAAAACAGTAGCTACTCGGAGCATGGTAAACTAAACAGTTCGGGTCCGGTTCGGAATCAAAACGCCATGACGTTTTCAACACTTTTTCATATGTTAAAAATAATAATTACTGAGACTTGCATCACATTAAATTATTACACGACCATAGACATTATACTTAATGTAGTGTAGTAAACGACAAATATAAAAAAACAGCAACATTAATTTTCAAAATGGCAGCACATACTCAAAAAACAGCTTGCATCTTAAAATTACTGCATTGGAAAAGCTGTCTGTCAACAATCAACAACGTTATTTATTTCCGTTGCTTGAATGTCCTATTGAAAGGCTACTCTATTAGCGACTCCTGTTTTCCACTGATTAAAATATACCTGTCAAAATTCAAATGCGTTTACATCAAGCGATTTTAGTAAATTTTTTCAGACTTGAGCACTAACTCAGTTTGAAAAATGCTTCGGAGTCAAAATGTTAACTTCACATTGAAACCTATAAAAATGAGCATTCAAAAGTGAGATATAGCTGATACTTAATAAAAATAGAACTTTTTAATTAGAAATTAAAAACAATAGAGGAAAGTTTTGTCGCCTTTGATGACAAGCTTAAAAAAGAATTTGCGTACAAAGGAAAATAATTGAAAAACCCAATTAAATATGGCATTCGGCGATGGAAATAAATGTCACTAACTTGTGGTGATGCAGAAAACACTTCAAACAAATAGTTAGACTAAACTTCTAATTACTTTAGAAACAATGAGGAAAACAAGTGATGACTTTGAAAGCTCCATTATGTGCAAGATTCGAGGTCGGTTTCTCTGTACATGATTAAAAGCATTACGAGACAAGTTCATTTAGGATAATTGGAATGACAGAAAAACTATTTTCAACTTAAAATACAAGAAAATTACTTGTCGCTGCAACATTACTTACTGTGTGTATTTCTTAAGCTGTTGCATTGTACAAAAAGATAATCGATGTGCTCGGAGTAGGGCTAAGCTACAAGAACAAAAATCTAACCATAGCGACTAACTGTCTGACTTTCTTTAAAATAAATTTGAAAAATATATCTGAAGGTCAAGCACAAAGCTAATCCAAAGATCAAGATTTTGAAAAGGTAGCAGATTTGTTGCCCTGGAAGGACAAATAATATTCTAGGATGCTACATGATTCTATTCATTAATAGACAACCCAATTCACACAATCCAGGGATGCCTTGCTGAGTAATTATGTATACTTAGGCCACGGTTAGACTAGTGAATGTTTTAAAAGTGATCTATCACATTTGAAAGAATTGCATGTCTAACCATGCGAGATAATTAGCGACGTGACGATCACAAGGAAATCGAACGAGAACGATTTCTTCGTGATCGTCACATCGCTAATTATCTCGGGTGGTTAGACGTGCGATTCAATCAAAATGTGATAGATCACTTTTGAACCAATCACTAGTCTAACCGTGGCCTTAGAAAGAAGATTATTCGTCAACTACTAAATGGATAATTTTGTTTACTTAAAGTCTCAAGCTTTTGGATAAGAACATCTGTTGTTGAAAGAGTTGAAACAACAAAATTCTATAAATTTGTGGACTACTCTTTCTTACTATTAAAAATAGCTTTAGATATTGTAATTAATAAACATGATAATGCATTAATAAATTATTACAAATAAAATTGATTGCTGTAGGACTATTTAAGCAGTCCTTCGTAGCGTGCATTACAATATAGATAGTAAAACTTGGAAAAAACTTTTTGAACTTTGATCCTACTGGAAGATTCAAGAATTGCAGTATAACTATATGATCAGTATGCCTTTACGCGGCTCCATCAATGATTCTCTTTCACTTATTGAAAGAGTTGTTTCTAAGTTAAGCTAATACTTTCAATTAACGAAATCAACTAATCACTAACTCTACAAAAACCTTCATCTGCCGAATTTGTTCGAAACATAAAACTAATTAAAAACTTCAAACACAACTCTTCGTGAAAGATTAATAGATCAGTGTGATACGCATTCCCAGGCACTATCACATTTTGCTTTGTAATGCTTAATATTTGCAGAGTATTATAGATAAGCCGATATGATGTGGTAATAAATTGAACTTTAGCATAAAGATTTTTGTTTGTAATATTACTGTAAAGTAAAACTTTACCGTTCAAAGCGAAAATAAACGCATGCTAACCGATAATTAACAAAGCTGACTTTCAGAAGAAGTCGATTCTGACATGCAAGTAAGGGAAGGAATGCGCAACCAGATCTTTACTAAATCTTAAAAGGAAGGCTACTATCCCAACAAAATTATTCACTCGGCAACTTTAAAAAAGTTCGTTTGACCTTTTTTTCAACTTACTAATGGATTTATTTTATTGAGTTGACCGAATGATTCTCAAAATGTGCAAATGTTTTCAAGTTGGTTGTTACCAGCAAAATTAATAACTTACTCGTCATATAAAATTTAAAATGTATTTTGCCTGGGATTCTGCGAGACCTCATAGTGGAATTTTTTGGACCAATCCCAATTGTAAACATTGGTTATTGATTCAATGTATTGAATATTTATTATCAAATATATTGATGCAAAATTAAACAAAATAATATTCCATTATAATTAGCGATTCCTACTAGGTTTCTGCGAACAATTCAGTTTTATGGGACTGGAACCACAGATATCAGAATATCTACCAATTTTAGTTAAAAACGAAATGCAGTGGAACCAATGGGACTTTCCGACCAGAAAATTTCATAGACCTCTGACCAAACAATTGAGGCCGGGGACAAACAAATAACTGGTTCCCGCACAAATTTCAAAAACCACATGTTAATATTGGTAAAAAAACTTAGATGCAAATGCATTA
The DNA here is from genome assembly GCA_900660155.1 of Hofstenia miamia. NCBI lineage: Eukaryota > Metazoa > Xenacoelomorpha > Acoela > Hofsteniidae > Hofstenia > Hofstenia miamia. The sequence goes on along the minus strand of CABFPE010000018.1, from coordinate 2,577,914 downwards.
TAGATATTTCAAATAGTACAAAGTACATAATTAATCTATTATTAAAAATGACGGAAAAATATGAGCAGAAATATTTGTATTTCGATGCAATAGCAGAAGGAAATGCTGAAGAAATGATAATCTTAGAAAATATAGCCACGCTTTTTAGACGCCTGCTTGCATAGAAATAATGGCATCGCAAAATTGCTGTCAAGAAAATTATGGGATATCCGAGCTAATGCTAATCGACGACCTGAAAGCAATTCAAAAGAATTACGAAACTATTCTCCATTAACAAATGAATTTGCGTGATTTCATTTAACTTTGAGTATCAATCAAAGTGGAGTCTTCAAACCACAATGATAGGTTTGCAAAAAAATTGATTTTCCATAATTTTGAAGTTACCATTCATCAAGTAAATGATTTTAAGAACTATGACGCTTGGGTGTCAACTGAACATCTTCAGAAAAAAATTCCAATAAATGTTAATACAATAATTCAGTGATAAACAATCTACTACCCTAGTACTTTGTTCAAAATAGAATTAAAACCTATAACGTTGAGACTAGACAAACAACAACGTAGATCAATGAATTGTCCAATGGGAGGTGGAGTTGATGAAATTGTAACTTTAAGATATTTTATTTAAAATCTGATTTTGAGATCAAAGAGAACAAAATTAAAAATATAGAATGGAACATTTTAACATTTGAAACACAAGACAAATATAATTTAAAATTTGAAAAAAAACAATTTTCTATTGAAAATCGAAACTAACAAACGGTTATAATTAAACACTATAATAAATGGAGTGCCTCTTTATTTCAGCTCAAAGAAGCATGTAGGGCTAAGAATATTTCGAACGAATGGCCGTATAAATATAAAAAAATTAGCCCAAAGCCCTGATACTAATGCCGGCATAACATAAAACGCAAGATAAGACCGGATTCATCAACAAGAACATATAAGCAACCGTTGAAGGCAACCAAAGTCAAATTGTTTGTCGGTTGGGACGTCCAATTAGATTTACATTAACCCAACAAATAAATAGTTATTTACAAAGCTATTTTACATACTTAAATTGCATTAAATATTTTAAAATCAGCAAAATGCTATTTCAGATTTAAAAACATTTCACACATAACCTTATTCAGGTATAATGGTTAATAACCCAAAATATGTACGGGCCAACTGTTTGATACATTTGAGAATGACAAAATTATTTCAAATCCTCAACAGCCAATAGGAATTTAGCAAAGTATTGTTTGTTTATATACACGTAAACGAAAATACACGGAATGATAGATTTTGATACATGCACGTATATACGCGAAGCTTTCAAATACATACACGAGAACGAAGGATTTTTTACTAGTTCCAAGTCATTGAAGGAACTCGCTATATTGAAATCTAACAAGTGAAATTGTATTTGTAGTTCAATTATACGTTTGATTCAATTTCGCTTCAATGTAGTTATGTAATACAAAGCAATTAATACCTTAAGTTCACCGAACACATAAATTTGCATAGATCTATAAAAATGATTAACAATATATATGTATTGTGAAATACACGAATACATACACGAATATTATTCGATACACGAAATACATATTAGTGTAAATACATACATGGAACTAAAATAATCCCTGTACACGAAAATACGTCCAGGAGTAATGACAAAATGTATTATCTCTAAATAAAGGCAATGAAGTCAATTGATAAGTACATACTAATAATTATATGCGAAATGAATGTGGCCTTATATTTTACTAATCAAAAACTGTAACTGGTCATAGTATAGAGTCCATTATAAACAATTTGTGCATGTGTCTCTTTGTATTAGATCATATAACAACTACGTGTGGAACCAGTACCCTAATTGCAGTGAAAAGATTAACCTTGAACTTAGTGTATACATTACTTTGTATTGAGAAACAAGTAAAGTATTTTATGATCTCTTACGTCCATAATTTTCAAATTTAATTATTTTCTGTAAAGCTTTACAAAATAGGAAACCATTATACTTTGCAAGTTATGTCTAACAAAGAAAAAAGTTTTCAGATTGTGATGCAAGGCACAATCAAACTGCGACAGCATGCAATCCATTTGAGTCATTTCCATTAAGCTTTGTCTTTGGTAATTGCGAAAATTTTGTCATTCGTGGAATAGGAAAACATCAAAAGAGACCACTAACCTTGAACAGACGTGGTAACCTAGTAACTTACTTTCATCTACCAGCTTTTTATGTCATAAAATACGAACAATACGGAGACTAGAAATCCAAGCAAGATTGGAAGCAAGAAATCGGAAACCACTTACATCCCTATAGCACACTATTTTGATGAAATAGCTAATTTATACATAGTTACATCACATACCAAAGTTAAATATGTTTTTATCCCTATTTCTACTTTACTTTGAAGTAACACAAGGCTTAGTCCACATTTTTCAACAATCTTAAGAAATATTGAAAGCCTTTGATATGGATACATATATGGGTTTATGCACACTGTACCTGAAATACAAGATAATATAAAAATTACATCAAAGGGAAATTTCATTTTGTAAAAACATTCAGAGTTTTACCATACCTCATGTTCAGATAATAAAGCCCATGGAAGCAATAACTACCCTAAAGGGCGCACCTGGACGTATTAAAGACGAAAAAGAAAAAAATCTTTCACATTTTAAATATTTCTATTAGTTTGTGAGTTATAAGGGTTTACATTTTCTTTGTGGAAACCATTAAATATTTTAAGCAATTCCTAGTAGACTTAGGGCCAAACAAATGAAAGCTTGAATAATTTGACAGTGGTTGATTGTTTACCAGCTAACTTACGGTAACAATTTAAAAAACAGCGATAAAAAATGTTTGTTTAAAACATCTTTTAAATAGCGGAATTTGATATTGGCAAATTTCGAATCTCCTCCAAACTAAATAAAATATCCGTTTAGGCTAGCAGACATTTAATAATAAATAATACATACAAATAAAATGTGTAATAATGATTTTCATGGAATTATCACAAACGCAGAAGACAAAATGTCAGTTCTGCTAATTAACAAGATTTCAATGCAAATTAAATATTTTAGTTTTTAATTTTCGGGGCTTCGGTATATTTGAAAACAGTGGAAAACCCTGGGGATTCAAAACGTCTTTTCGTGCATCAATTAATTTCTTTCCAGTAGAATTTTTAGCTCCATCTATTTAAAATCTCTTGTGCTTCGATTTGACGTTTTTACTTTGTTCCGATTGCGTTAAATAGACAACGAAAAAGAAAGTCATGCGAAATTTCTTAATAATAAGCAAATGACGGGATTCCTCTGCTTAGATTTTCAGTAAGTTTACAATAGTAACAATGGAAGTTGAAGGGAGTGCAGAGCATGTTACTAAACAATAAATATTATAGGTAATGATATTAGGCCCTGTGAGTTGACTTTTTTAAACTCGAGTCGAGTTGGAACTGTAACTCGTGAATTCGAGTCGAGTTACGAGTTACAAATATACTTAATTTTCTCATTAGGTTAAGGTATATATAACTGTGCTACCCTATATAAATGCACGACTAATTGATAGAAACCAAGCCTGATGGCTTACAACTTGAGATAAATAATGAAAGACCAATGGAATGCTCCACATTATAGGCAGAAATTGCAGAAAAACAGATGCCGATCATGCTAAGATATTTTTGGTTTTCGAGTACTTGAAATGTCGAGTTGAGGTTTTAGAAGCCCGAGTCGAGTTCTCGCAGGGCCCTAAATAATATATCACCTCATCAAATGATTGCACACATTGAATGATTTATCTCATATTTTAATCTAAATGTTCAATTCAATAACTCAGTTCTATAAAATTTAATTTAATCAATGAATTGCAATACAAAATTCCAACAAAATGGATTTCGAGATAACTAAGGATAGTACTTGATTTTTAGAGGAGAACTAGACAGTATACTCAAAATCTGCTTATACTTGTTATCTCCAACATCTATAAATCCTCGACTAAATAAAGGAGACACTAAAATCTGCATTTTTTCAAAAATGCAAAGCAAATCAATCTATTATGTGAAACGTAAAAACCTTTTTTTATTTTTTAATCAGTTTAATGTCTAAATTATAGTGACTTCAGTATATCACGTATATCTAAGGAACCAGAACCATTCCATTTAATCCTAGTCCCATTTGATGCCCGTACCAAAAAAACCGTTCAGATCCAATTATTAAATATGGTCTCACGACCAGTGGCGTAGCTCAGAGAGAATAGTAAAAACATTACCTGGGATGGGTACACTTTCAAAAAATTTTTAAGGTTGAAAAAATTCTAAATAAATGAAGCTGACACATTTATTATGTCATTTGACAGATAAAAAAGGAACTTTCACTTATAATAATTACAAAAAACCTTTAAGTAAAAATCTAATTGCAATGTCTGACTCGACTGGATTTTAAACTTGCCTAGCGAGTTTGATTTGCAATTCGAATTCATTACTAACCTAAAATTATAAACATACATATAGATGTCCAAATTAGTTATATCTTTAAAAATAAATGGGAAATCGCATATCTGCAATATTACCAATACTAACATATGAAAACATTTTTACTAACTTTTAAAAATGTATTTATGAAAAACCATTTTTGGCCTAAAAAGGCCAACAAGCTAGGTTAAGTACCTAATGTTACTATATGAATTGTAAACATATATGACTATTTGAATTAATTATTTGGCAATAAATTAAACCTTGAGAAATACAGAGATTTGTACAGTAAAAACTATTGAAAATAAACAGAGTGAAAAAAGCGGAAACTCTAATTGGCCAATATTTACAAAGCGATAATAATTTTAAAATGTTATAAAGATTATCCATTAAACATTCTGAGGCCAGTTATTTAAGCGAAAATAATATAAAATCAAGACGATATAATAAAAAGAGTGGGTTCAAAGGCATAGCACAAAGGATTTGGAAATTGTGTCATCACAGCTGCAGTTACCCCTAGTTAAAAGAAATGTATGACTCAGGAATAGAGGCACGAAGTCTATGGTTATAAAGCATGACATTGGAAAAGTCAGACATTGTCATTAACTAACATTGCCCAATTTCATGAAAATGTATTAATTAAATAACTATTTTTATATTGGGTTGTCAGATAAGTTCGTACGGTTTTTATAGCACATAATTGAAATGAACATTAAACCACATTAGAAATATAAAAAAGTTCTTTATTAATCAATGATGTATTCTCCTTCACTTTTTACAACTTTATCCCATCGTTCTACAAGTTTCATAATACCGCTGCGGTAAAAATCACTGGACTTGGAGACAAAAAAATTATCCAGCCATGTTTTTAGCTCCTCGTTGGTGTCGAAGGAAACGCCTCGAAGATTGTTGGAAATGCTCGTTCTTGTCAACTTGGCACTCCATTTCGAAAGCCACAAAAATTTGTGATTCAAACCAACAAAATTTTGCCTACTGAGTGCAGCTTCAAAATTCAAACGTCCAACAAGCTCTCTCGACGAGCAAGAACGGTGAGATAAAAATTCAAAATTCAAACGTCGAACAAGCTCTCTCGTAACACAGCAAACTAATTTAAGTGCATATAACATAGTACACTTGAAAAGCTTTTAGCATTAAGGCGAATAAACGTTTTGTGTTGATAAAAATAACGTTCATAAAACCCGCACGAACTTATCTGACAACCTAATATATATTGTAAAATCATACCACATTTCGAAAGAATATTTGAAACTAGGAAGAAAAATTTGAACAATATATATATATATATATATATTCTCTCCAATAATATGGTAAGTGATTCCATTTTGAGGCTAGATCATTGCACACCAAACTCTTGAAGGTGACACCATATGCATCTCAATAATCAAATGGGAATTGGATCGGCAATACACAGACTGGTTGGGACAGTTGACCCTTTCATTCAGGTAAAATGGTGCTCTGTCACTGAAATGTATGTTAAAGATAATACTACGATTAGGTGTGTGACGTTCTATCTTAGGAATGTCCTTAGTTTTATTGTTAAACATGCCTACAGAACTAGAGTAAAAATAAGAGTTCAATTACAGTCAATTGATCTTTGCAAAAATTAGCTTGACGGGTTTGTTTTTTCATCAGTGATATCGCCATGACGTAATTAATGCCTGAAAATTCCTAAGACACATTAATAAAAACATTGATTTTTATTAACTTAAATATTTTGAAACAGACCATTTTTAGTCCAAAACTTCATTGCTTTTGTAGGGATCTAAAATCTAACTGGTTTGAATTTTTTGCACAGCGATTTTTAAGCTTGTTCAAATGCAAGTTGTCAAACATGACCAAAATATGGACAGCCTTTGAATACTTTCTACAATTAAGAAAATTGATGCAACAAAAATAAATTTAAAATAATGTGATTGCATCATATGATCTGTCCTCATGTTTTGTTTATATAAAATTGCCAACTGTTTTGTTTTTAAGTGGATGAATCTCATATTAGGGGTTTGTGTTTCCTATATAACTTAGTGTGTGCTATTATACATGTATACTTGTCTTAGCAACAGCAATGCTGGTGAGGTACATTTTTGACATCCCTGAGAAACATAATTCTACAACTGTGGCCATAATGAGGTTCCGTTTCTTGTAGATTTCTCAACACCTTATTCAACTCAGTTGTGAAAGTATAGAAACCTTCTAACAATTGTTGCGGCTGTGGCTAGTGACCGGAACGAGCAGATCTTTAAGAATTCCCGGTTGCGTAACTGAAATAGAAAATGTAATGGTCCAATTTTGAGAAAAAATATTTTCTGCCCAGGTGCCAAACAGCGAATCAGTCTTGTCAACCAGGTCTCTAATACGTTAGTTTAACGTAACTAGGAAAATGTTAATTAGTAGAAAAATTATAGCGCTCATTGTAAGTTTTCGAATAAACCAATTGAGATATTTAATAAAAATTCAATCAAGTTAAGTTTTAGTAGCAAAACGAAATTCATGAGAAATTTTCAAAATCCTCAATTTCTTGAAAGAATTCTGTAGTATAATAGGAATAATTTTTAACAATGTCACATTTCCAAAAAAATGATATAACCACAAGTTAATCGTCCACCTAGTTTCAATAGGCGTGTGTATAATTAAGCAATGTTGTCCCAAAATTTGCTAAGTTACAGCAGTTTTAACTGAATTAAAATCAAATGTGGCTTTACTCAAGCGAAACTATTTGAAGAAACCCCAAAAAATAGAATAACATTAACAAGATAATAATTAAAATGATATGTAAGGTACAAATCTTAAGAAATTTATTTTTTATATTAAGAATGACAAAAAACTTTATTAACAATCCCAATTTTGAACAAATTTAAGGAAAAACATGATTTATAGCTTAAATGTCTGCAAAAGTTGATTTTCTTTATTTACAAAGGAAAATATATACTCATATCAAAAGATGACAAAGTGATATGGATTTTACTAATACTTCTAGTCCATGTTAGCTTAAAATTTCTTTCAATTTATTTGGTAAATCTGCGAACTTAGAACTCGACATTTTAATATAAAGTTGTGTTTCTGCATCATATTCAGCATCGCGCTCCAAATACCCATATTCAGTTTTGAGAAAATCATAGAGGTCGCAAGGGCCATAAACATCAATACCCTCAAATATGTATTTCCTTAAAGGAAAAAGCGAACTTCGTTTAAAAAGTTTTCTTCTCCAATCATACAATCTTGGCATAAACCAATTGATTCGCAAATATATTTTTGGATTTTCAGGATGAGAAGAATACGTAAAAATATCTAAATGAATATCACATGGGGAAGGAGGGTTTTTGAACAATTGTTTAAGATAGTCATATGTGAAACACAATTTTATACTTTTAGACGAAAATCCATCAAATGAGAGCTCTTGGTGAGTGTGTTTATCGAAACAACGATCCCAGCCAGATATTTGATACTTTGAAGAGTCAAAAAATTCTCTGTTTTCATAAAATCTATGAAGATCGCTTTCCATTATTCCAATATCAATATCATGATCATGTTTAATCATGGAACCATTTTCACGATACACTGCTAATGCCGTCCCACCAACTATAAAATACGGACAATTAAATGTCCTACAAAACTCAATAACAACTTTTAAAAGGTCAAGTAACGCTGGTTTAAACTTTTTTAAACGTTTAATTCCTTTCAAAAGATTTTTTGATGAATTGCTCGTCGGCCACATTCCAATAAATTCTTCATGATGACAATCTGTAAAATTATCATTATCTTGGAACAAAACATTTAAGAAGTTATCTTCATCCATAATCCTAAATATAATTTCTAAATATAAATTTGGAGAATATACATTAAAACAATTCAAACTACACAAAGCTAGGGTTTGCAAATAAATACATTAAAAATTTTCATAAATTATTCAGATTTTCGAAACTAAACTCTGCTATTTTATACCTAATTATCTGATAAATCTCCGATTTGGCGTATCTAAAATATTCATGTTTGTCCCATCCTATCCCACGGGATTCGCATCATAATATTAATATAGAATGCAGTTCAAAAAAATTACTAAATTTATGAAAGGTTAGACTTAGTCTCTACTAAATAGGACTATCTTTACAAAGAGACATACAAAATGACAAAATATAGACTATTAACTTTAACTATCAACTTATAATCTGAGTATGTTAATGTCTGCTGTCCCAACTCATGGAATTACATTCCTATGGACAACACTGAGAATATTAATTTGAATTCAAAGTCACACTCGCAAAAGCGAACACACAACCTAAGTCTAAAAATTGCGATTTATCCAGTGTTAACTGATTCTGAAGTTTCATGGCAGCCAAGGCAGAATTCGGTATTAGAATAATGTAAAAATATACAACCTCGTACCAAAAATTAACAATATATTTTATCGCACATAAAGCAATTCTTAAACAATTACATTACTATAAACTGAGCAATGTTGATAGCTTTGTGTGAAATTTTCTAAATATGTAATTTACACCTACCTTACTTCAAGATTTTAAGAATCTTGGCTGATATATACTTGCATATGGTGTAAACTTACATGTAAGGCAGTCAAAACTTGCAATAAATTGCACAGATCTACAACCAATTGGTCAAAACACTGAACTGAATTATTATCAGTGACTCAGAAAGCGTTCTTACAGTAGGACATAAAATTCGAAAACTGCCAAATGATAAGCCCTGCGTTGGCTTTACATATGTTATGGATGGAGTGGCAGATAATGGAAATGTTCAACGAGTTAATTTCCACAAACAGTCACTAAAGCAGAGGGTTAAATATGAGTTAAATATACTGTCGCCAAAAAAACCGTTTCAGTCCAGTTCTAGTTTTGGAACTTTTCCAGTTCCAATTGCTATAGTTTTGTTTGTTGCTATTAAAAAATTCGAAGTATTCAACAGCATTTCAAACAACACACATTCAGTATTATTTTTTTTCAAAATCTTATTTAACCATATGGAAAAATTGAAGCACAGAAATTCTAGTCGAAATTCCTAATTTTTTCGCTAGATGTCCCTCTGAATAGTGGAATTTTCTAAAGGCAAAAACAACAAATTTCCAAATTACACAGTCAAAAATAAAAAACTCAAAAAGTCATACTAAATTTTTGAAAGATCTTTTTATTATCTATCTGCATCTGTTTTTAGAATTCTTTTATGGGTTTTCAATTTTTTTACACAAAGCATTTTATATTAGAATTTGAAAACAATGATTTGAGAGAAAATTTTTTTAAATTGATGTTTGCTCGAAGAAAAAAGTAAAACTCAAAAAGTCATACTAAAATTTTTAAAGATCTTTTTATTGTCTATCCGAATCTGTCTTTAGAATTCTTCTATGTGTTTTCAATTTTTTTCCACAAAGCATTTTATATTAGCTTTTGGAAACATGAATTTGAGAGTGCATTT
>CABFPE010000018.1:2529639-2552688 GCA_900660155.1 Hofstenia miamia | reverse complement strand
TCTGTACCCTTTTTCATTTATAAGCTATGTAAATTGTGGACTTTTTTCAAAAGAATTCGTAACTAGCATAAATAGGTAATGATGCATGTTGCTACCATTTTTAATAATTTTTTTTGAATTTTTGCATTTTTCCATAATAATTATTCTGAACATTCAATGTTATACATATTTAGCGTATCTATATATTTTTAGCCGATTTCTTGTATATATTTGCAAGCTTTTAATTAAAGAAAGGGTAGATAGTTGCAATAGCTTTTACATCTATACAAAAAAATTGAAAAAAATCCTTTTATAATTTTTTTTGGTTTTCATAGGTTATCTATAATTCGATTTTTTCATTCCAATTTTTTCTTAGTTTACACAGCCAAAAAAATTAAACTCCCCAAATCGAAAAATAATTCTCTACAGTATGTATGATTCTTAGAGGAATAGTCCAAAATAAAAAGTATTGCGGACACCGGATGTAGATCATTTTAATTGGATTCCAACGATGAAGTGGATCATTCGGTAGTACCACAATTATAAAACACAGAACAAAGTTGGAAAATATAATTTTCAATGTAGTATAAACTAGTTAATGCAATATTTGAAAAAAGTTTGTGCCGCATTAAATGGATTATTATAGTTTGCATTATTAAAAAATTGACAGTTAATCTAAGTACCTAAATCTTAGCAGATAATAGGCTAAGGTGTCAGGGCCGTAACACAAGCTTCGCCCAGTCGGACTATGGCCGTACCGTTTATGAGAACAAAAATCAAATTAGAAAGTAATAAAATTAGTGTGTAGATGAACCATATAGAAATACGCAATAAACTATTACCAACTAATGCTAATTAGATGTAAATGATTTCAATTTTCCAATTAATTCCTCCTCATATAAATATATATTAACTGCATTCTTATTAATGACAGTATTAGTCAGATGTTATTTGACATGTCGCGATGAATGCAACAATCAAGCACAGCAATTCATCTTTACAGAGCGGAAAAACATATATGAGATCAACTATGCTTATTATTCATTGCTAAAAAAACGATGTTCATTGGCCTTGGCATCGTGCGTAACCCACTGACTATCACAAGCAAATCTTTGATTACACCCGCTTGAAAATTGTATAATGTTTTTTTAGTATATTCCATTTCAAATTGTCATTTATAGCATTTAAAAAACACCTGAAATAAAAGTATGGATATATGACATCAGATTTGGGACTTAAGATGTATCCAATAATGAACATTGGTAACGTAAGTTTGAAAAAAACTCGCTAAATTTGTTTTCTATATATAAAAGCTACGAGATATGTTTGCATTGCTGATACAATATACTGTTTTTTAATTTCTTTGCTAATTTTTACTGTTTTTATAAATTTAGCCAGATCGAATTTTTTTGCCTGCTGCGAGCAATTGATTCGCGGCTCGCCACGGTTTCAACGTTCAAATCACGGTTCTTAACGACAGCAAGCTTAAATATGCGTTGTCTTACTCAAAGTGGCTGTAAGACCACATAAATTACGAAAATGTGGTGAATATCGGGAACGGCTTCAATATTTGAGGACGCGGCCGGCCGGGGCCAGCCAAGAAATGTCAGCCGCAAAACACACTACTACGGGTCTGCATGTACATATTTGCAATTGATATTTCCTACGATGTTCTTCTCTTTAAAATTGTGAAATCATTCTCATAGAGCAATGATGAGAAAGTAAATGTGTATACATTGGACCTCTATAACGCCAAATAAAGATCAAAGCTCAAATAATTGATGCACCTACAATTAAGTAAAATTGATTTTTAAGAAAACAATACTTAGATGCTGTAAATTGATCGTTGCATAAGTAATTAAACACTTGATTAAGGAAAGAGGACACTAACAAAGGAAGCATAAATAAATAAGAAGATTTAACTATCAGCTACGATAGGTTTTTGAGGTAAACTTGACCAGCTGTTTAAATGGATAAATTTTTTTGCATTATTTATGAGCCAGGGAATGATTTGTTAGTGGAAAACAAATCAAAAATCAATTTAAGATGTATACATTGTTTTAGAAACAAGAACTTTATAAACAAATTTTGAAAAAATTACGTTATTTACAGTAGTAAGCAAAACAAGCAACCACTAAATTTGGAAAAAAGCGTAAATACAAAAGTTTATTTTAAAAACTTTTATTCTTTTTAATTTCAAACTATTTTTAAAAAGAGCACGTTCGCATGTATTAACATGTGAAATAACTTCAATTTTTTCAAGCATTGAATGTCAGTTATCTGAAAATATATTGCACAAAAATTTCCTACACAGACAAAGGTCATCTTATTGAATGGCGGCAGCAAATATTGGATAAGAACTTGAAAAAACGTCTAGTTTCATCATTTCTTTTCTGTAGTCATACGTTGATCAGGATAAACTTCTAAGAGATTTAAGCATGTCAGTCACAGTCAGGAAAATGCATATGTACATGTATAAACTTGACTGTAATCAGTGGCGCGTTTAGGGGGCCTTTCGGGGCCAGCTGCGAACACATAAGAAAAATGTTCTCTTTTCCTAAAATTTGAAAATAGTTCACTTTAATTCAAGATGTCATCAATCGATTTGCTGCTAAAAACCAACTGCATTTTGTGCAAGCTTACTTTTGTTCAAAAAAACTTTTTTTACATTTTTTTCTGTAAATATGGGTGTCAGCCCCCTCCGTTTTAAAAATCCTAAATGCACTTTTGACTGCAAAAATGTCTACGAGAACTTACTGGGTCAGTAGTTTAAAATTCGAATCGAGTCGGATTTCTAATATTGAGTTTATCTACGTACATAGACCTAGCAATATCATAATTGTAGTCACCTTTAAATAATCAACTGTTTTCCATGTACGAAAAAATATATTCTAGCAATTACATTTGTAATTAGCTAAAAAACTGTAATTAATAATTATTTATTATATAATATTGTATTGTAGATATAGCCTTAACCAATCAATGCTGATGTTATTGAACTGAGGAAAGAAATATCTGTCATTTGAATACCGTGTAAAGTTTGTTTACCAACTTGAAATCGCGACTTTTACTAATGAAATGTTAATATAATTTTTTTGAAAGACTAGGAAATAAAATGTTTTATCTTAAAAAATTCAATACAATTCAGTCAGCAGAGAAGAGCTACCAACGTAATATCAATCAATTCTAACATGTTAGTAACAATGATTCGATAGACAATATAACTCAACCCTAATGACCAGAAAGGATTGTCAATCAGAAAATAATTTTATGAATTTCAATAAGCAAACATACAATGCACTCATCAATATCAAATCAACAAAACTAGTTTTTTTATTAAAATCGTGCATTGACTTCACCACAAATCATATGCAAGATTGCATGGATAGTAAAATGTTATTTCCTAGATAATCTCAGAATGCACACTATTTAGGACAAGTGGCTTGAGTGGCGTACCTACATTTTCAGATAACTCAATTACAAAAACCAAAACAATTGACATTTAACAGACGAGAATCACTTAAAATGCTTTTAATTTCATGTCGTAGTACAAAGAAAATATCAATTAAACAGCCTGAGAAAATAGATCCCCTCCTAAGTAAGCTACAACCGGATTCATATTTATACACTCCCGCAAACACGGGAAGAAATAAGCAAAAATTACAAGTGAGAATACATTTCAAAAACGTTTATTCCGTATTGCTAGTCGATCGATTCCTAGAGACGAGATTCTTGAAGTATTAATCGGGAGATTTTTGTACTTATCACTAAGATTAGTGACGATATATCTTTAGGCAAGAGCTTATAATGCGTTGTCAATAAAGTTAAATACACTTAAATTATACCTTGAATTAAACAGTGTTGTAAAAGGCATGACTAATGTAATATTTCTTAATGTACCATTTCAAGAATGGGTGAAGAATGGTAAAGAAGTTGAAACAGAGTTGGAAACGAGGCAAGGAAAATATGCCAAGCCAAACCTATTTATTAGGTTATATAATTTGAACAATATTTTATAATTCCCGACCCATATTCTAGTTATAAGCAAACCACCAAATGTTGTGTAAAGTGACAAGAGGCTTGATTCAGCGATAGTTGAATTGAACTAAACGTGCCGCAGCCCAAGTAGTTTTTTCAAAAGTAGGCATAGTCCGGACCGCTACTTTTCGTCCAATGATAAGTATGTTACCAAAAACTGGAACAAAACACTAGAAAAAACAGGCGGCCGGAATAGTTTGTTGAATACAAGCTGTAAGATAAACTGACAATATACGCGGAAAATACTTAATATCATGATATGCAAGATTAGCCACAAAATGATGACCTAAAATTCAGCCTACTTTTAGATAGACCCGTTCCATCTTTGAATTAACCTTTCTTCAGTCCTGGTAGGACGCTGTTTCGAACGTAAATACCTTATAATAAATACTATTTATAAATAAGAAGAAAGAACAAAAATGCAATTGTCTGTATCATATTTTTGATATTCAGAAAAAAGTCTTGGCATTGATTATAGTTGTACAACAACCAATATTCGCAGTACTTTGATGCAAAGGATCAAATAATTGTAATCATTGTAGATAAACATTTAATTGTGGAGTAGAAGTCTGGACTAAATGTACTGAAGCGTTACCGATCAGGTGCAAGATCAGTGTTAAATTTCAAATGAAGACTGTCTATTTTTACATAAAATTGTATACCTTAATAATTTAATGTCAGCTAACAGTCCAGATGAACACTTTCATAACAAATTAACACAATAACCATTTTCAAAATGAATATGAATTCTATTGGCATAGTGTTTGTAACATTCAGAGTAATTTCATTACTCATTTTGAAAGTGCTGTTGCTATCAAACACATGGCCATAGAAAGCCCACACTCTTACCTTCAATGGAATAATCCATGGATTAGAAGTTAATGCACTAACGGATTAGGGAATCTAATTAGATCAATGGAATAATTGATATGGACCATAAGTGTAACGTTTGAAAGTAGAAGTGACTAACGGAAGATGATCCGCAGCACACCTAGATCCTTAGTATTGTTTACACATATTCGGAAATTCGAACTAAGACAATAATATTTTATAGCAATATATTTCCAACATTGGAAAAATCATCTTGGGAAATCAATATTAAATGATATATGTGGTAAAGGTTTTATAGTGCAGAGCGATTCCGTAAATTTCGCTTCGATTGAGTTATTTCCTAATGCAAATTGCACACGCCCACAATTCGACAAAGAAAAGAAAATTTCCGCTATGCATTGAAAGCGTATGTTTCGATTGGAATTGATTTAATTTTACCGAATTGCACAGGCCAATATTAAAATATTACCATAAACCACGTATTTACCCAAAAGTACAACCAATTAACGATTGCTTTATGAAAATAGAAAAATTTACAGAAGAACTGTTCGATGTATACTAAAGTCAGGGCTGTGTTCTTAAATACATAATATAAATAGGTCCCCAATGGAATTGTAAAAGCTCGAGTACAACCCAGATTTCATTAACTTTACATTTAAAATTATGGTAAAATAGGGTGACGGTTTTGACAAAAAAAAACAATATTATCATCTATATATAATGTCCTAATGTCAAAACGACATCCAAAGCCTATTAGTGTTAAGAGCGGCATGATATGTAAAGTATATGATTACATTAGCATAAATTAGTTCTTCGACGACGTGAAAAATTCTTATTTAACACCAGTTTGAACATCAATTTGAATCGAAATAATAAATTGGAGTGGAAACGACTTCAATATCTTGCGAATTCAAGCATTCTCAAATTAAGCAATTTGAAAAAACTAAATTCATTCGCTTACTTCATCAAAAAACAGGTAAACATTAGTATGGCTCTTTTCAATCGTAGACTGCATTAAATTTAAAGGTGAAGTTGGTGTAAACAAGTGAAGATGAAAACAAGAGAAATCTCATTCTTTGAAATTAAAAGCAATTGCAAGGTGAACATCTTTTCTCAATTAGAAACCTATTCTATTATATGATTGGATAACATTTAAGGAGGAGATCTTTTCCTTATTTTCGTAATGGCCATAAACACACGCCCTAATGAAATAATTGCGGGAGATTGGTGGAAGTAATTGCACTTCGTAAAACAATACATCCCGCGTTATTAATCCATTAGTAAAGCAAAAGCCAATGTTCTCAACTTTTGCATCTCTCACAATGTTTTATTTTTTTAATGTATGCACTTTGTAAAGACTTTTGAAAAAATTTATTGTCCATTGAAAACTCAAATAGTGCTTTATTTTTTAGTTTAGTTTTCTAGTGCAATTTCCCGCTTTTTGAATAAATTGCGATCACGACTGAACAGAGATCGACATGGACTTCTTGGGCAGAAATTTAAAAAAAATACTATCGCGCAACAGAGCACGCAAGTTAACGCAAATGCAGTGAATGCTATAGAAGAATATAATTTACATGTAAAATTTTTACTCTTCTAAATGTAGCAAAGAATCTTCAATTTCAGTGTGTAGATTTTATTCAAGGTTTCTAACATACCAAATTTTGGAGTATGAAACCGAAAAATTATAGAAAATTTTTTGACAGTTATAAAATGGACAGAATTGGCAATAATATAAATGGGTCGAGCCGGATTCGGTTGGGCTTAGGGCGGAATTTTTGGGACCATGTCCATCTTTGCGACTGAATCAAGCATTGTATCAAACAAAATTAATGGACTGACTGAACTAGTACCCGGCCAAATATCGAAAATCGATGTATACAAAATCGATCGAAAATTAAAAAGCCGATCTTTTCTAAAATTGATTATTTTTAATTTTTGAGTTCTTCTAAATTATTTAAGAACTTTATTAAATTAATTGGCATCAAACAGTGAACAGCGATCGATTGAGGACGTCTTAATTTCGCCGGGCACCAGACTGACCAAGTTCGGTCTGTCAACGTTTGACAACAGTCTAGAAAATGTCCCGAAGGTTTTGGGGCACAAATTTACAGCATTAGACTCACCAGGAAGCTGCTAAAGTATTTACTCTGAAACAGCATTCAGATTGTCAGTTGTAAATCCTTAAAGTAAAACTGGGTTCATGGAATTCTATTAGAGTACCCACCATGGTAGTTCAGCAAGGCTGACAAAAAAGTGTATTTTTTACAAAAAAAACGCTTCAAACGTTTAAAACAATGTATTTTTGCTTTAAGACTAACCCGGCTCAAGGTACGAAAATGTTGCTAAAAACACATGTAATAGCAAACATTGAATTATGATAAACTTATCAACATTCATTTTTCGTTTCATACACGTAAACAAAACGCACGTTTTGCTATTTTTTCGGGAGAAAATAGGTTATAGAAATGCGAATGGACGAAATCAAAAAATTATTTCCAAACTTTTCTATATAGATTTGAAAAAACATTTAAAAAACACCGCAGAAAACACTGTTTGAAACATGCCAAACCTGGTAATCAGGCAAGGTATTATGTACTATCGTATGCTTAGAATCTTCAAGTAGCTTAGAAAACAAAACAGCCATAATTAATATTTATGTGAAGCTTGGTTATCAAATTTAATATTAGATTAATGTCTCCTCGACTCCACTAAGCTCAACATAATGCTTTGGTATTAACCTCCAGACTTCAATATTCAACTACGAAAATTTGTTACAATCTTTAATTAGATTGAACTTTACTTTGTAAGACTGAAACTTTAACAATACTTGTTAAAAAGATGGACTCAAATGAAATTCTTGTGACTTATTCCTGAAAATTGTCTCGAAAAATAGAGCTATTGTGTAAAATACTGAATATTTGAAATGTATATGTTGATTTTCAAATCCAGTAGTTTGAGAATTATAAAGAATATTGACCCCAAACTTCTCAAAAACTCTTAAGTTTGGCCGCAGAAAAATTGAATTTTGCTTAGGCCTGGTCCTAAGATCTCGCTACATTTGCCGCTGGTTTTATAGAGCTATGCATCGCAAATACATGATTTGAATTTTGTTTTATTGAAAACATGAGAGGGCAATGCAATGACGATCTGAAGCTATTTTAGTAAGCATGTTACGTTAAACGCTATAAACATGAGCGAACAAACTTCTCAAACAGAATGACCCAGTTTTGGTATTTACACATGTTTTATGTCTTAATAATACTGGCGACATGTTTGTCAGGTATAAACAGGTTGTAACAGTGTGCACGAATTCTATGTTTGAAACTGATCAAGCAAAAAAGGCATTAAAATTGTGCATAAGGATTAACATGTGCGTAATGTTAATGGAAAGCATTCAGCCCAGAAATTGTTAATGCAAACACTTTTTCTGCCCAACTAAGATTTGTGTCCACTCCAGTTAAATCTGAATTTAGCCCTAATCAAGATAGAGTAAGACGAGATAAATAATCCTCGTAATCAAAGTTAGAATGTGCCTGCAACGTCAAAAACATTGGCAATCAAGTATTGCGATTTAGGAAAGTTTAGTTCAATACTTAATCAAACGTAGACCAACTAGTTGCAAAAGCTACAGAAGAATCTGGAATGCAAAACATGTGCAGATGCGAAGGCCCCACTGAAAGCATCTGGCTTCTAATGTGAATATGCCAACATGCACATAAAATTGAAGAAAATATGGATACTACAAAATTACAAAGAAAAAATAAAAGAAAATGAACTTTTGAAGTTGGCCATAAAGGATCCTCTAAAATACAATTGTATGATCCTTTGGGGGAACTATCACTCGTTGCATGAGGGACTAATGCCTAAATTCCCCCTAGTGAACTCGATAGTTCACACAATTGTTATCGCTATGTTAGTATATCATTTTAGGCAATTTCTTGTATAGTTGAAATAGGCGAAATTACCTACTAGCTAAAATATTGAATTAAGATTAAAACAATTTTGGCATTTGAAATTAGTACTAATTGCAGCGCTGATCTTTAAGCTCAGATTCATTTTTAGAAATGGCCAGTAGAGTAGACACTATACACTCGTCATTTTGTCTACACAATGAAGCTAGGCTTTAGGCAGAAACAGCTCACCGAATGTTAGTGAAAATACCACCGATTCAAAGTTCACATTATGCTAAAGCACTGGAAACCATAGAAAATAAAGGAATGTTGCAACCCAGGGATTTTGGAAGCTCCGGATTTGTGTCTGCGAATTCTCCGATTAAGGAATTTAAATAGTTTGTAATATATTATTTGATTTAAGTTTTTTGACAGCTATTCAATTTGTTTTGCAAAATTAGTTTTTTAATAATTAATTTAGAAACCATGCCAAACCGTGATGGACATAATGTACATCATCTGACTTAAATCACTTTCAAAGTGCTTTAAAAAACTAGTTTTTAAATAACTTCACAAATTAGGTTGAAATTGTATGCAGGGGTACGCAAATAATTGTAGTATGTTTGAGTTAGGAAAGCAATAGTTACTATGATCATTAAAAAAAACTTTGAAAACTTTTTATTATTTTTAGCATAAAATCATCAAAAATATATTTAACAAAAAACAAAACATTTTTCAATAGTTGAGGCCAAATTTTTTTTAACGATTAAGGTTAATTTATTTCAGTGTTTTGAATATGTTTTTTTATTTAGCAGAAGTTAAAGCAACGATTTTCCTAATAATCATGTATACTAACTAAATTACAAAGAGCTCATTGTAGCATTAAAATGTTGTTAAGTAATAATATATTATTATACTTTCATATTGCTAATATAAGATATGGAATCAGATCGAGCGAATTAAGCTTAACTTCGGGTGACACTATAATTTTGTCGTCAATTTCGAAATGAAAAGCGAAGGTTAGGGTTAATACTATCCCATGTAGAATTGGAAGGTTTCGAGTTGCGAGTGTTACTTTTATGTAACAAACCGATTTTCCGCATTTTGAACTTTATCCGAGCCTGTAAAGAAATATTGAAAGGTTTTACATGCTGCATTTTTATATCTGAATTACGTGTAAATAAGATATAGGGTTGTCAGATAAGTTTTTTCCAAACAAAGCTCATCCATGTTCGACATGTTCTTTCCGAGACAATATTGTCACCTAAGGCTGAACACATTTCTTTTGCAGCATCTCTGGAGCTCAAACCTCGCTTCCAACAGTAGAAAATCAGTTTTCGGATGTCATTACGTTCAAGCTCCATCTTGATTTCAAATGCTCTATCTGCGAGTAATTGCTATTTCATTAAAAAAAATTCAAAACTGCATAGATATTTAGAATTAAAAGCATTCAAAAAGCTGCTATAACAAAATCTGCATCTATGTTTAGTCTGTTGCTATTTCAAATTTCAGTGTGAATGGTCCTATATTTCAAAAGATATAAAGGATTTTGTATGGGAAAAAACTTATCTGACAACCCTATATTTTTTCAATGAGAAATCCGATTTTCGTAAAAATATTCAAATTATCTCCATTCCTTGTGTTCACATTATGAGGCGGTCTAATGTCCATGGGGACAACAACTACCCTAAAATTTGTTTTCTGAAGACAATCAGGGGTTGTCACGCCATAGTCAGGTCGTGAATTTAAGTCAAGAACGAAGAGGAGACAACTATCTATCTTGTGCTGTTTTTAGATTTTAAATAGCTTCATAAAATCGCAATGGACTGCTAAAATAAGTCAAAATCGCTAGTAGTTATCGTAATAGTATTGTTATTGGTTATTCGAAAAATATAGTATTAAAAATAATCCCAACAATTCATTAGTAATCGGATGCTAGGCAACATTGCGACCATATTATCTTTTTAAGAAAGTATGTTGTTGAATCTAGGGCTCTGCGAGAGCAGAATTCATATGGTGGCAGTAATATTTAGTCTCAGTAGATTAGGTCTTATACCAAAACTTTCTTCTCTTATGGGTCTCGTGAAATATTTAGCCCCATGACAAAGAAACAAATAAATCCAACGGAACTGAATGATTACTCAGAACTGAATACTAATTAAACCCTGGACTATCAAAAGTAGTGTACTATGTTTATTATATATACCTTCAGAAGTAACAAAAATTACAGCCCATATAAATAAGAACGGTTTTTTCAATCGATTGGGACTGTATCCATAATTGTATCTCCACTAAAATGTTCAATGGCCATAAATTTTTTAAAAAAAATTTTTAAAACTACTTAAGTGGTGAATTACTTTCTTACATGCACAACAATTTGAACTGGAGTAATCAGCCGCGTTCACAAAGTCAGCACGGAAAGTGCGCAGGAGTTGCGAAAAAAGCCTTTATAATTAAACTGTATATGTCAAGCAGTCGATAGGGGACTATTAAAATATAAAAGCAAACCGCTTGTAAGCTAAATTAACTAAACACATAGTTGTAATAAGATTGAATAAAAGAAAAGCTACACATTTTTGCAAATGATAATAAACTGAATTTAAATCAGGCTCTCTGAAGAAGTACTTTTCATGCAGTTGAAACGCGAAAAAAATTGTAGTCAGAAACGGAAATTGTGCAAAGGTGTAAAAATCGATGTTAGAGAAAAGCGTTTTAAAAATTAAAATTAAAATTATTACAAATTTTTACCATATTTTTATTGGGCGTGTTTACATACTTCGTTTATGGTGTCTGCAAAATTGCACCCCTACTTATTTTCCTTAAGAAATTTTGGTAGATAGATTGTTTTAAAATAGAATATTAAATACACAGTGATATTGCACACGAAGTCAGTAAAATACGACATTTCTTATAAGATCACAGAGATAAAATGGATCGATTCTGTATAAATAAATGTTAATACTACCATCTGAAAAAATGTCCATAACATTTTTTGGGCAAGTATATTGCACAATTTTTTCAGGAAATTGATAAATAAAAATTTCAAGCGATGAAAATTTGGAGTGAGCCTTTAACTAATGACAATTTTGACCTGAAGGCCTTGCAAACACTGGTCTGTGACCTATCCCAATAAGTTAAAGTGTCTGCACTTCAGTAAATTTAAAAAATGTATCTACTGGAATTGTAGTGCTTAAAGTCACTATCGGCTCGATACTGCATAAGATATCTGTTGTTAAGAAAAAAATATTACACCATTAAATCCGTTTATTTTTTGAAAAAAATTGAAAATATGCCAAATAAGTGGCGCGTTTAGGGAGCGACCGCCCCCTTTTTGTGGGAAAGCTACGAATACTTAACTAAAATGTTCACTTTAATTCAAGATGTCATCAATCGATTTGCTGCTAAAAACAGACGATTGCATTTAATGTAAATATACTTTTGTTCAAAAAATTTGTTGTTCACAATTTTTTTTCTGTAATAATGGGTGTCTGCCCGCATTTTAAATATTCTAAACGCGTCTCTGTGCCAAATAGTGAAAACTATTATATAATGGCATATGCTTAAAAACCAATGCACCCAAATAAAAATAAAGTTAAGTATTAATTGAAATAAATTGATATTAAAATAATTTGAATTGAAAAATTTGAATTAAATGTTAAACGAGGGGCAGCAATTTCTATAAAATGTGTTGTACTTAAGGATGCTAATTTCCACTCACTTAACACGATTTGTTCTCCTCTATGAGTAATGTCATTTAAAGTCCCACTTAGGGTAATGGGTGCGAATAAATAAATTGGATGAGGTGCAATAATTGTGGTGGATTCGTACTGTTTTACTATACAATTAATTCGAAACAAAGGACTTTTGAAAAACTCGATGACTAAACCAAAAATAATAGAACTGAAAATTAACTAAATTGGTAAATTTCAAACGTTATTGTGAAAAAAAGAATGACTAATTTATAGAATTTGTAAGCATCTACCATAACAATTGAAGGTTGAACAATATTTACACTTTGCTTGTCGCAAGTGCTATTCAATGATGCAGTTTTTTTTAAAAAACAGGTGTCACAATGACGTACACCACAGCTTGAAGTGGTCCACTCCGTACCGAGTTTGGCCCGTCCAGTCTGCTCCTGGGAAATGTTGACAACTCCCTCATTGCTGATAGATTCCTGATAACCTATTTGAAGAAATATGGAAACCTTCCAAGTTTCCAGAGCAATAGTGTGAAACAACTTGATTTTCAAAAGATCGAACTATATTCAGAATTCTAATCCTCTGTTAAAAATAACGTGATTTCTGACTCTGAATTCCAAACAAATGTCCATAAAATTCAAGTTCTATGCATTTTGAATACCCAACTCGGGTCAATTGACTTAATTTTACAAAAACTTTTAAGCAGTTGGCATGTGAATAATGGAAGAATATTTGTGAAATTCTACAAATTGAAAGGGTAAAACAGATTAAGTATTTCAAAGGATCAACTCACCGAATTTTGTAATATAGGGTTAACGGTTGACATTCTAAATACGTAAATATATGTTTTAATGTTAAAACTAATCATAAACTTAATTTAAATTTATAAAGCATTAATAACGCTATTGAAGTAAAAAACCTCATCTGCATAAGTACCGCATTTTTGATATACTTACATGAATATTTTAAATTGCACCCAATTCTCAATTATTGTGAATTTTCGTTATATTTTACCTAAAGTATCATAAAATATCCAAAATAATAATCAATCCATATATATATATATATATATTCTATATTCGAAATTGCCTTTTCAGATAAGTGATGCATTATTCATAACACGAAGCATGAGAAGAAATTCTATATTAAGATGCATATATTGGGCTTTTTCAAATGATATTTTAGAAATATGGAAATAACGCAGAAGTGTGTTTACTCAAATAAGGACGAGAGCCATTGTTTCCGAGTGAACGGCACGAATTACTTGGCAATATTCATCAGAAACCACTTGAGCAAGGTGGCAGGCTCTGCTTAAGATTGATTTTTTAATGCATCAGCTGCATACATCAATTATTTCAATTGAATAAATTATTATTATTATCACAGCACTTCAAATAATTATGAAATTCTTCTTAACCAATATATTAACACTGATAGCCAGGGAACTAATGCTATTTGGGCAACATATAACCGTTAAGTGAATCATGTCTAAGATACAAAGGTATCCCTAGTCATCAAGTCAGCATAGACTGCATAAGTGTCATGTACTTATGTATGCAGTATGGTTAAGAAGAGAAACCTTATATATAAGTCTACCATTCAATATATTTAAAACTTAGCCACTGATCACATCCCAAATTAGGTACTCATTAATTAATGATCAATTTATTATTCCAAGTGCGATTTTAGTGTTAAGTAATCTGGGTTACAGTAGCAAGGTTGGCAACCTACATATGGTCTACCGGATTATCACTCCTAGAGGTGTGTAGGTGAGACAATCTCTTATGATCTCTGTTTATAACTTGTGTACAAAAAGTGTTGACCCATGCTAACACTAATCAATAGCGTGAAGTTTGCTAACAAATCGATGCTGATAGGTGGTTTTTCAACAGCCTTAGATCGTAAATATTGTAATACTGCTTTTGTAGATGTATTTCGCATTTGTATATTTGGTTAACAGTCACAGGGATGGATTAGGACCTGCTAGAACAAAAGTGTAAACATTTCCAAAAAATGAAGCTGAAAATTTCATTAACAAATTCACTACTATGCTGCAAAGAGTACATATAATTTATACAAATATACACATGCACATGTTAATACATATTTTTTATATATGAACATCACTGCCCCTGAAATGACGCTTTACTCAGCCTGTAAAATTTTCTGCATTTGGGCCTGATTAACTCTAAGAGAGTTAATAAGGTAGGTAGCACAGCAAAGCGCATTACCTGAAGGCTTATCTTAATAAGTTAGCGACTGGACACCAGTAAATTTAAAAAATGTCACTACTGGAATTCTAGTGCTTAACCCATTAAAGGCCACGGTAGTCATTTGACTACCGTAATACATCCGCTGCTTAGAAATGCTAGAGGGCTCTGTTAAATCATATAATATAAGTTCAGGGTCGTCATTTGACTACCACCATATATCTATGGTAACGTATATTAGATATCATTCATCAACCGTTCAGATACTTGTTGTCACAAAACATTTTCATATCCTAAAAAAAGACGTGAAAAAAATTTTAAGTTTTGGACTCTAATGGGTTAAAGTCAACATGGGCTCAACTCTGTATAGTGACTAAAAAATATCGATACTATATGAGTCTCAATAACATCCCATACATGTTAACGTTATTTGCAAAGAAACAAAGAGGGATATCTATTCCTAAGAACAAAATATAACATCATTAAAACCGTTTATCTTTTTCAAAAAATATAAAATATCCCAAAAAATATTTACATAATGGGTAGGCTTAAAACCATTGCTAATGTTTTTAAAATAAAAACCATTTTCTTTATTCCACTTAGATACAAAGGCAATTACTAAACAGAGTGCAATTAGTTTTGTCTTTTATATTCACCATTTATCATGATTTCATTAATATCAAAAAACCAAGAATTTTCTAAATTTATGACTGATAAACGTAAAAGATTACAACCTATTACGCTATATGCAAGAACAACTTCTATATGCATCAAAAAATTACGAAAGAGCTTGTTAGCTTCATGTCATTATTTACCAAAATCGCATAAATTTATTCTAATATATATATGAAATAATGGCATGCTTAAATTTTTATAGCTATCTATAAAATACATCAAAACTGGGATATTTTAGTGTAGCGCAATTGTCGACGCTCAGATATTTTGATTGAAAAAAAATCACGATAAATTAGATTGGGGATATTTCGATATCAAATCAAATTTCAAAACAATTGAAAGATGCATTGGTCATAAGTAACGCATGAAATGTGCCGGCTGTTTTGGAATGAACAAAAAATATTTTTAGATATTGGTAGATATGCATATAGATCTTCATATTCTAGTGTCTAGACTTATAAGGAAAATGAATGACAGACTAAAATCACAACGTCGACTACATCAAAACAATCATTGCATCAACTATCTCACGATACTAAGAATCGTTGCATGATTGAAGACAAAAGGGATGTGGTTTTTAACCACAACCGGTTCCACGCTCCATAACTAACAAATCCATGAATAACAAAACTTCAAAGATTGATATTCTAAAAGGGCCTCTTCAAACAGTACTGAAAGCAAACCTCGGAATTTACTGAAACCATGGTCAAATTCGCATTATATTTCCGGAATTACTGTTTACTCTATGATCAGTCTCGATCTAGTTAGTGACATCGTTAAATAAACATCAGAAATGACACCTATCTTTAACGAGCAAACTAAGAAATATATGCAAATGTAAACACAAAGAAAGTTTGCAATTGATGCGAACAATTATCTTACATCAAAGCTTAATATATATATATATATATATATATATATATATATATATATATATATATATATATATATATGTATATATAGAAGCTCTCTATTTCTTATATAGAAATATCCAATAGAATTAGGGAGCTAGTTCCAAATTTTCAACAATTGCCCATTGTGAATAACTACTATAACCATATATTTGAAGACCTAACTTTAAAATTTTCACAAAAAAGGAAAACAAGAGCACTGAATTTTAGTGAAAACTGAAAGCTTAAAAGTAAGTCGAGAATAGCTATTGTAAGAGCCATGAAACTCTGCTAGTGGCTTAGAGCATGTTCTAGATATAGTAAGATTGTTAATGAATTTTTGAGACAGCGATGAGCAAACACAAGATTTTAGTAAAATTTTGTTACAAGACCTCGTGGTATACATATAATTGAATATCGAGAAGCATATACAAAACTTTAGTTATAGTAATAGACGAGACTTATCAGTTATTTTTAAAGACTATTAAGCTGTCAATTCACGTCACATGACTATAATTAACGCATGGCCAAACGTGCACAAGCGCATATATGAACTACAACATCATATCGTACGCTTGATAAAACGCCACAGAAAAACTGCATACTGATGACTAAACAAGAAGCATTTTGAGAGATTTGCAATTTGATTCTATAGCAGGAGACATATTTGAATTTAGTTTTTTACAACATTCATTTCAAGTATCGAAAAATATAAAAATTAAAAAAACTAGATAAATTCTACAAAATTAAATAAGATAGTTTGTCTATTGTTAAAGGAGAAAAGTATCTTGCTGCCACTGCAATACCATAAATCCTCGTCTATAACCGCACTTGTGAACAAAAAATTTGTTTAAAATTATATATGTAACCTTTTGACTACCTTCAGGGTTAAGTTACCTTATAGAATGCGCAAAAGCTGAAAAAATGTATTTAACAAACGACACTAGAAAGTTAAATTAAGTTGTTAAATGAATGTAAAAACGTAAGTAGGCAAAAAAATTAGTGTGGCATGGAAGATGCGGCTTTTATACACGCTGTATACATGTAACTCAAAAAACAACCAGCAAAGTTTGTGATGTGGCTTATATATGGTGGCGGCTTGTACACGAGGATTTACGGTAATTGGCATTCTGCAATTCGTAGGAACTCAATACTCAATACACATATTTTTTTCATGCATGGTGAATTGATGTTCAATTTAACGCAGAAGCCCAAACTTGCTTCAGAATCTCTGCACAATATAAAATTATTGACTTCGTGCTATCCGTCGAAAATGCCGTAGTTTGATTGATACGACTATTCAAACACAGATAGTTGAAATCGATTTTTTAAGCAAATAGATTTGAAATATTGATAAGGAAAAGTTAGAGATTTTTACAATAGCCTTAAAACTTAGTTAAATTGAATAGTAGAGCTATTCTAGGATGACGTCATCACTGCTTATAATGACGCATATTAATATGCGACACTTCACCAAACAAAGTATATAAAAATAAATGAAGCATTAATTAAATATGCACTTAGATTTTCATAATTAATGTACTGTATTACAAATTTATAGAATTTTACTGTCGCATGCCTTGTAATTATTCTACTCAAGTTTCCATTTTAATGTATCCTAAGCTATTCAAAGAGGAAGAAGCCGAATGAAATTGTCGGACAGGCAAATTTTAATACGCTAGAAGAGTAATTTACATATTCCCAAAACAGGCATTAGAAATGTTCTTGAAAATGTTACATTGCAAATAGATTTCAAGTTTACAAATTCATTGTGATTATAGTGTGGTATTTGGATAAAATTAATGAGAAAACACATTAATGAAATATCCTAAATTATTAATCAATGCATCTGATTGATCTATGAAGAGCTCTGTACAAGAGAAGACTAAGACGAGATTGGGATCAACGCCATCTTAACCGAGACCAACTCCAATGCTGTTTAATATTTTATTATGATTGCTTTTCAGTTTTCAACTTTATCTTAAGAAGCAGAATTTTAACACATTTAATCTCAATTCGGTAACAGAAACAGATGCATAGGACTGGATATAAATTGAAAAATCGAATAAAGGTTATGACCAATACAGGACCAAAAAATTTTTTTTCCAGATCTCCAGTCTAATACTCAAAGGGGCATTAATGAAAATGAAATTTTTCAGTAAAATGAGTCGCTGGTTGTTCAGCCCACTGGTTCGAGATTCAGTGACAATATCTTCATTGATCTGAACCTAAAATAGAACAGCTCACAATGATATTTAGTATCCATTTATATATGCTTGTGTCTCTTCTGTTAGGTAGTTTTCTGAATATTGTCTGTTTGATATAAAGAGAAATTGTAAAGGTACTTGACATAAGGTAGCACACAAAATAAATTTTGGCATGAAAAAACAGCAACAAATGTAATTCCAAGCTCCACATTTTCAAATATTTTTCTCCAACCCTATTAGGAAATTTTGGAATACCTGGAGTTGACATTTGAGAAGTGCATTTCTATGTTATGGTGAAAATATGTGGTCAAAATTATTCGTGCATTTGAAATATTAACTTTTTTCAATGGAAACTACGATTTTTGCAAAAACTGTAGAAATTCTTAACATACCTTTAAATCCCATGGCAGCAACAATTTGGCTCAACTATTTTGCTTTCTGTACATTGACCTGCCAAGATCCGTTCAGGCGTGGGATATGCAGTTTGAAGTCGTCCCATCGTAGGATTGATTCGACACCAGGTCGCGAAATAAAAATGAGAATGAAGGAGGAGACGATTTTGTATCGAGCGGAATTTACAAATTTTAGATATCTTTATTATTTAATGAGTTAGAAGCGATCACAAGATTATAAAAAAATGCCTGGGTTATTTAGGGTTAAAGAAATTATTTAGAATGATTTCAAAATTGTAGTCGCCTGTACATTAATAAATTTACAATCAACCATTCTCTGATGTAGTGCTGTTTGGGAATTCATTTTTACCGGTTAGCTCTCGCAATTTGTTGATGGCGCATATGGTGGTCCAAGCCATCCTTTAACTGAAACATTGTAATTTACAGTAATTTACAACTTCGTTCGAATTTCAGAAATTCTTAGTCTATAATTTAAATTTTCATTTCGCGCTCTGAATCAAATAAAAATGGGCCGGGTCAAACCATGGCGTGTGATGAAACGGCGTTGCTCGGAGGAAGTATATAGCAGGACATCTCTAAACCGAGTAATCATTTGGACTAGAGCAGTCTCTAGTTGAAAAAACAATGAAATAATAAACTGAACATTTAAGAAATTTTAAAGCCGCAGCCCCGATAACATTTGCGTATATGTTGATATTTGCTTGCATTTTCGAAAATTTTCAGTGCTTGCTTAATTCACCATTCAAAATTTGATGAGTACCTGCATTTTGGGGCCAGCTGCGAACACTAAAAAAATGTTCTCTTTTCCTAAAACTTGAAAATAGTTCACGTTAATTCAAGATGTTATCAATCGATTTGCTGCTAAAAACAGACGATTGCAATTTGTGAAAGCTTACTTTTACTCAAAAAACTTTTTTTGCAT
Source organism: Hofstenia miamia (assembly GCA_900660155.1). Lineage (NCBI taxonomy): Eukaryota > Metazoa > Xenacoelomorpha > Acoela > Hofsteniidae > Hofstenia > Hofstenia miamia. The sequence goes on along the minus strand of CABFPE010000018.1, from coordinate 2,532,932 downwards.
TTTTTCTGTAAAAATAGGTGTCAGCTCCCCCACCCCTACCACTGTTTCTCAGGGTTGACTAAACTGCGCTAACAAAAAAATTTTTTGCATCTTAGACAGAATCACATCAAGGTACAAAGATTTTTTTCTGAAAGCATATGCAATAGCAAACATTGAATTATAATAAACTTATCAACATTCCTTTTTCGTTTCATACATTCAGAACAGAACACAAGTTTTGCAAATCTTTCGATAAAAAGTCATGCATGAAATTACCAATGAATAAGTCCCAAAAATTAGTTTCCAAACTTTCTACAAAATTCTATGCAAATTTAAAAAATAATTTAAAAAATATTCCAAAAAATATGTCTAAAACAAGGTTTAAAATACCCTTTGTTTTAAACATATCAACCCGAGTGGGTTGTGATTTCAATGGATTTGCATTCAATAGCACTTACAATTACAATCAGATTCCATTTACCCTTGTATACTCTATACAATATTGGCATTATAAATTAAATTTCCTTTCCTAATAATATTTTTCTATATATCAACGTTAATTTTTTTATTGTTTTTCTAGTGGTAGAAACACAAGAAGATATTTGAAAAGTGACACTGTACCTTAACTATAAGAAATGAAAAATATTTTGCAGAGCTGATGTAAGCGGGGACTTTCGAAGAAAACAGTGAAACTTTGAGCCCTTCTAATTTGATGTCAGAACTGTATATCATTTATAATTTGTCTTGCATAATCGCTTTGAAAAATGAACACAAAAACAGCATATTCCAAGATTTCATCCAACGAACTAGATAACGGTTCGGAATTCATACGAAACACGAAAAACACAGCTACCAGTAATGAATATATCACTCAATATATGTAAAATGTCATTTTGATTTGTCTCGACTAGGGCTGCACTCTGTTTAGTAGAGATCGGATATTTTTGCTTCGAGTCGAGTCTGTTCTATAAAATTCGATTTGAATCGAGTTGGATTTAAGTTAAAAAAACTATAAATAACCCAATCCTAATCTTGTGTTAAGCAGGAAGAGATTAACAACGTAATCAATTCTAATACATTGTTAGTTACAATATGGTCCAATGATGAAAAAAGAAATATTTGTAAAAATGTTTTTAAATCAAAAAGTTTTTTATATATTTTCCATTGGACAATCATGCAATGGATTTTCGATATCAAATCAATACAAACCGAGTCGTTTCGATCCGACTCGATAACTGCGAATTTCAAATTTCGAATCGAGTCGGTTACTCGACTCCACTGGAACCGACTCGAAGTTTCGATTACTCGTCATAGTCTCGCATTCTGAGAGAAAGAAAATGTTGTCTGATATCAGGAATTCTGAGTCAAGTTGACCTGACAGAATCTAGTTAGCTTTCAAGATAAACAGTGCCGCTTGTCCAGTTATTTCATAAGTCCAGGTTAGCGCCTATCAAAAAATTGCTAAATAAAATATATTAATATGCGTAATATATTTTATGGTTTCCTTTCTTACTTTACAAGTAATACCCTATAGACAGCTAAAGGAAGTTATAATCACGTATCGGTGCTTCAAGATGCGAAATAATTATGCGTTTCAATGATAAAAAATACGGTTGAATATTCTGCCTAGGAGAGCTAGAAACTATACAGCATTTATTATAAGCTATTACAAAATAATGATTCGTGTTAACAAGAAGCACTTGCGAAAACCAAACAATAAAAGCAATGAAATAAAGATAATTAGAACGGATAAATTTAGTCAATGTGCAATTTGTAATTTGGAAAGAAAGCATATAATAGTTTAAAACTAAATGATATTTCCCTCCGAAGTGTAAAAATAATAGCGCTTCACCGTAGAAATAGGAGAGTTGTGGAAGTAGGGGGCAGCAATAAAACTGATTGAATATATATATATATATATATATATATATATACAGCTGGAAACACCGTATCGCCTTTGAAAATTAAAAGTTTGGAATATTTATGTAAATCAATTAAATTATTTAACACTTAAAGTACATATATTTCATATTTTCAAGTAGCTATAAGCCACAAGCTATCTGCCAACAATAAATACAAATGGGTCAAAAATTGAAATGGTCATAGAAACTATAATCTAAGTTTACATATAATACATGCTTTGTAATGTTTTGATCTAGCTAGAAAATTACTAGTGTTCATCATCAATTGCTGTACAGTACTGGCCAAAAGTTTGGGAACAGTAACCTGTTTTATGCTATTTCCTGGAAACTTCGTAAAATTTCTGGAATTCCCAATTTTTTCTTAGAATTTATAAGAGATTCATTTAGCCAATCAAATTAACACAACTTTACACACAATACATTTTGACTGAAAAAGCACTATCATTATAGTTTGAAATATGGTCTGTGGTAGTGAAATTTCACCAACAAAGCGTGCTCAAATTCATATCTTGTACAAGAAGGAGTACAATTATCGCGCTATAGCTGTTAGAATGGGCGTGTCAGTATCTTCGGTATCCAAAAGTGTTACTCACTATCAGCAACTGCAAAATTTTTCCTCTCGCAATCGGTCTGGAAGACCAAAAGTGACAACCCCGCAATCTGACCGTCTCATTCACCGTTACGTCGTCAATCAACCATTCTCTTCATCTTCTAAAGTCAAAGCAAATCTAGGTGCAGTAGCGCGGAATGTATCAACACGCACCATTAGGCGTTGATTGAATACTACCTTTGACCTTCCATCGTGCAAACCAGCAGCCAAACCCCGATTGTCTTCAAAGAACATTTGAGACCAGTTGCGCTTGTGCAGGCAATACCAACACTACACCCCTGAGATGTGGCACCAAGTAATGTTAGTGACGAATCCAAGATTTGCCAGTTTACATCATTCTGGCCACAAGAAACCAAAGATTCAACACACGTTACACGCAACAAACTGTCCGCACAGCACCTTTTGTGATGATTTGGAGTGCTATAACTGCGAATGGGCGTGCTGGTCTGCATTTTGTTCCTCACAATGAGACAGTCACAGCCAAGGCCTACCTCAAAATAATTCAGGAGAAAGTTCCCATGTTTATTCAGATTCGCGGAACATTTGTACTACAACAAGATGGTGCTCCTTGCCACAGCGCCAAAGTTGTGAAACAGTGGATTGTATCACAGGATTTTCGGCTGCTCGAGAACTGGCCGGGAAACTCCCCAGACCTCAAAGTCATAGAAAATTGGTGGCATCACATCAAAAACAGTCTGAGGAAGCGCCAATGCACATCACTCGACGATCTGAAGGAGCAAATTAAAGTGGTATGGTGCACAGAGATTACTGATGATGATTGT
>CABFPE010000018.1:2493989-2508147 GCA_900660155.1 Hofstenia miamia | reverse complement strand
ATATATATATATATATATATGCCTCGTCATTTCCAGTATTCAAAAACAGAAGAAATACAACAACAAATCATTAGGAGTGCAGCAAGAAATTGACACTATTGCGTACAGAATTCACAAAATTATGGACGTTATTCCCAAAGAAATTGAGTAATCAGGCACAAGAAATGCAAAGATGATTGATGATATGACTGAATTGTGTAAAAAAACAATTGTTGAATGAACCAACTGCTTCTCTCAAAGCCCTGAATTCAAGAATTAACATGAGAAATGGCGAGAGGATGGGACACCCCCATCACTGCTATATCCCTTAATATATGAAGTTTCCCATTGTGCAGATTACACCATTTTTGTTTTGTTCGTTTTTTGTTTGAATTTATTTCTTGTTGAATGAGTTAGTTATTCATTGTACGAAATTGTTTTCTTACATACAAAATAGATTTCTTTTTTATCGAAATTGATTTCTAAATGCTGTAGAAAAGTTTGATTGTGGCGAAATGGTTACACTACTTGTTTTCAGTTTCCATACTTGTAGAAAATGAAAGAAATGCATTCAGCTTAACAAATTGATAGCGAAATATGCACATTAAAGATTTTCATTGACGTTTTTATTGAAGTTAATTGTTTAGATAAACTTATTATATGTTTACATCCAAAGTAGACCAAAATTGAATTAAATCCTGTCGCATTAAAATATTTTCTTCATTAACTATGGTAGGAACAAATGGCATGGTTTCTAAGAATAATATTACACTGCTTTGGTGCTTTTGTATTTTTAGTAAAAGCAGTGGAATGTCGAGCTTTTAATACAGCAATAGAAACTAGCAATTTTTTATAAATTTTAATGACAAAGAAAAATATGAATTTGATAGGAAGTCCTTCATTTTCCAATGAATTATTTTCATTATGACTGCTGACATTAGCACTTGAATTTGTTTCTTTACTTGTACCCATTTATAATAAGGCTTCAAATAACAGCTCAAGAACATCTGACATAAATTTATGAATATTTAATTTCCTTCAACATCTTAATTATCCAAATTTGCATTGGAATAAATTTAGATCGTACATTGTAGGAATTATTGTGAGATGAGCTAGCAGACGTTGGATAAAAATTTATTATTTGTTAGAATTTTCCAATTAAATATTTAAATTAATTTTTTCTGTTTTAGTGCTTGAATTTACAATAGTTTACACTTAAACTTTTTGCAACAAATCACTAAGGTCCAACTTAAACGATGTTGGCCAAGGATGTGTTGGCTAAAGTCAGTGTGATAAAAATAGAAATAAGCTTGATACTTGATGCACATGGTATGACAACTTTTAGCAAACCTTGCAATACCAATAATACATTAAAATGTGTTTAGTTCAATCAGACAATGTTCATCTATTATTTAAATACAGACGATTATAGTAAGAGAGGTTATTAACCCTAAACAACCTTGGCATTCTTTACAATATGTGATGTTTTCAATAAATCACTTTTATACGGTAAGCTCATTAAATAATAAAGATATCTAAAATCTACAGTAAATCTGTAAGCTCCACTGGATAGTCAATTACTCAATTGTATCCCTTTTATATTCTTTTTTTTCGCATCCGGTCACCAACCTGTACTACACTTCAACAAGAAAACACCAAAAAATTCAGAAGCGGTTTTATAAAAAAACTCCCAGAAATATTTTTTAGAGGTAACATAATATTTATAATTTTCAAGAGTTCATTGTCCGATCAGTATCACAAATATTTCTAATTAAACTATTACATATCACAGACAACCAGTTAATAGGAAATGGGCATATTCAGTTGATCATTTCCAAACTAGATAGTGACAATGACAGGTAAATATGAATCCTAACCCGACCCGATCGGAATATTTACTACCCTAACCCGACCCAAAATATAATGCCCGACCCGATCCGAAACGTATACATTGATTTTAGGTTATGGATATTTGCCCCATCAAATGATCATTAACATTATTCATTTTCATTGGTATTGCTTAAAGTCTTTGATCTTTCTCAAATCAAGTATTGATTTAGATCAGCGGTTTTTAATAATCAATCTAACCTTTGTACCCGAATCCGGCTAGAAACCCGATGTCACTCTCTATTCCCAACCACTACCACTCCCCAGATCACACTTTTTACCTAAACGTATTCGTCGAAGTTTCAGCAAACCCATCTAACGCCTCATAGGTCCTCACTGGACGATTACCAATATCACTACATCATTCCAAATGTTATTGATGCCAAACTTAGCATTTCTCAATCGAAAAAGTGAATTTATCTGCACGAAATGGGAAGTTCAATATGTATGCATACGACTATTATTTTATAGTAAAAGCTTTTAAAACTAGATTGATAATGGATTTTTTGGTGACAACAATACAGAAAACGGAGTTTGACGGGTATTTGTGAAAAAAGCATTCAGATTTAAAAATCTAGTCTTTAGAAGATCATAATTCATTCTAAGTGTTCTTAAATGAAATCCATAAGATCTTGAAATTGATTAAACAATTAGTTATTTGAAATCCTACCTCTATTCATATATTTGTTTATATTGTTTTCGTATTCAAAAGAATGCATTCTAAAAAAACAATGAAGGGACGAAAAAAGCAATTCAGCGTCACATTGTCATTGCAATAACGCGTGCTTTATGCCTAGAATTTGAATTGCGTGATTAAAATAATTACATATTAATTATGAGTAGCTTTGAAACATTAATTTATAGAGGCATGTAATTTTTACACAATTAGTGCAAAAGTATTGAATTTCCAGATAATTTGATGTCTATATTTTTCTTGAGTTTCTCTTTTGTACTAAAAACAAGGCATTGCACAAAAAATGTACTTTACCAAGTGGCGTAAGCAATAATTTGTTCATAAAACATTTTAATTCAAGTTTTCAAAGACACAATTGTAAGTACTTTCGATCAGACTTGTCAACGAGCCGAGCTTCTAACGAGCGGAGACGAGCTTGAGCACAGTATTTGATATACAACGAGCACGAAACAAGCCTATTTTAGGTAAAGCAAGTTTATAGTTCTGCTTGTTAATTTGATTATGGAGATTTTTCTTATTTTTTGCAGTCAGTATGATCTTTTCCTATAATCTTATTTAAGAAATGTTTATTAAATAATAGGAAGAGCTATGTAAAAAATTTTTTGAGCACAATATTTTTAAAAAATACCGAGCTTAAACGAGCTTCATTCAAAGATTTTATGTGGCGAGCCGAGCCGAGCTGAACTTACGCAAATTTTGAACGTATAGATTGTCATCTATAATAGTTAGAATAGAAGAAAACAAACAGATTTAAGAAACCTTTTTGAGAATTCAAATATTAGGATCTTTGACATTCTTAAGCATTGTAATTATTTTTGTATATTTTATTGATTTCGTATTTTTTGTTGATACTTTTATCATAAAATATTTTCTGAGATTATACTAGAAATCTTTCTTTGATTGTGCTTGGTGTGGCTCAATCAGAGATGGAAGTGGGGCTGGTTGACCAATGGGGCTGGTTGGGGCGGGGCGGGTATGGGGCAAAATTTTTCTAAAGTGGGTACCCATGGGGCAAAAGTGGGGAAAACACATTTTAGTTAACAAAGATTGAAGTAAGTGATTGCCAATTTTAGAGATTGTAAAAGCATTATTTTCATCAAATTTACTAGCTTAAAAAATGATTTACTTGGAAATTTAGTCGCATTTTGAAAAATTAATTACCATTCATTTTTAGCTTTTGGTAAAATTTGTTTCTATTTAATGAAATCAGCAAGATAATTTTGATCCGATTTGTAGTTAATCGGCTATGCAATTACATTGGAAGGAGTGCAATTGCCATTGTATAAATGTATTACAAAAAGTATTAGCTTCATAAAAAGCTATATAGAGTTAAATTTAAATTTCATTTTGCTATTAATAATGTTATTAATATGCATCGGCATCACGTTTGTTATTAGATTCCTATTGGTAGTAATAGTAGAGATTACACATTTAAAAATGATTCAAAAAATTTGTGTGGTGGTGTGGTGTGGTCTAGTGCAATGAAGATTATCATAGGGCAATAGGTCAGTGAGTTGCAATAAAATATCCTAAGTAGTTTTGGAGCAGAATTTTTTAGTATGCCCATTTTGAGGTGGTAGAATATAAAACGTGGGGCTAGGTGGAGCCGATATCAACACGTGGAAATGGGGCAGGGGACAAACAAAGTGGGTTGAGGCAGAGCAGTTCACAAAAATTCGCCTCACTTCAATCTCTGGGATCAATATTTGACGTGGTGGTCATCGGCCCAAAAAACGGGAACATGTCCCACTCTGTTATGTATCTCTTGTCTTTGCGCATGTGCCTTATTATCTGAATAAGAAAATTCAAAAGGTCTGTAATCGTGTGGTGAAGACATAAATGAGGGTAATCTTGAAGACGGAACAATCCAAGACTTTCGGAGGTTGCAGCTAGTCAAAATAGTGCTATTTACGACCATCCTCTTAATTAATTGATTCAGAAACAATTATACTATACCCGTCAGTTTAGCATTTGTAGAACTGGCGCCTAAAGTCGCGCAAATAAGTTAGTGTACTCTATGTGGTGAGATACGGTATATTGATTTTTAGTTAGTGTCAAAATGTTCAATTGATTGTGATTTTAAATGAATAAACGTTTATTTTCTTCTTTCTTCACAGGTTGTCATTCTTTGTTAAGTTGAGTTGCTTAAAATGTTCATCTTAAATGTTGAAATTACTAGATGAATGAAGGCTACAATCAATTTATCTTTTGTCCATGTTTTTGAATTAAGCCTATCAAAAAGTTGGGAATCCTCTGACATTGACACATTTAGTGTTAGATGTCTCTAAGGTTGAAAAAAGTCCTAAAATTTTTTAAAAAATAACCAGAATTGGAGCATGCTATTTTTGAATTTAGCCCAACTCAGCAGTTCTATTTTTATTTTTTTTGTAAATTGCACACTGAATTAAAAAAAAATTAATGCGTAAAGTCGTTCGAAATTAATTAATACGAAATTATTGTATCAAGCAGATAGTCAGCTATGTGAATTGTGTACACGTCTTAATGATAGTTAATTATAATAATAAATGTCGACAGACGAACGAATTCGTCACGCTTAAATTAAATTCCTTTTTTAACAATCGATGTGCATTTTCAAATCTTTTATTAGCTGCAATTTCATCGGTGCAATGGCCTAACTAAAATAATTTTTTTAAGAACACGTGGTCGGATGTTCATCCCAAGTTAACAAACACAATAAGAATGTGCACACCAAGTTTCATCTTTGGTAGAAATGGCCTAGAATTATTATTTGAAGCCTATTTTCTGCCAGCGTTGTAATTTTTGTAGCTCGTTTTCTACTCGTCAAAATTTATTGATCTATTTCAACACATTAATTTTTGGCTGTAGCATTAAGTCCAAATTGACTACAATCTCTTTCAAACTGAGCAGAAGTTGCTTGGGTTGTAGATATCTTCAATGCAATGATACGCGAAATTGGATGGGTGCTTCTATTGAGATTTCAAAAATGTATATTTACAAGCTTGTTACAAGTCATTTTATTCGGCTCATTTTTTGTCTGTAATTTCCTAAATCTTGGCTCCAGCTCAACCCGTGTTCATCCCTGTGTGAACCCATCACAAAATTCAATGGGCACTCGACTAGAGTGGTACTCAAATAAATGATTTTGATCGTGTATCGGTATTTCGTGTATTTAAAAATCGTGTATTTTATGTATTTTTCGTGTATTTAGCAACTAAGTTTCAATTAACAAACAATTTATTCAATAAATGAAATTTGAACTAAAGCCTCCAATTTTTTAGAAGAAATGCTTCTTCGTCTGTAGCTGTATCTGAATTTGTAAGCAGAAAGCAGCCGTTCAACTTACCACTACTTGCTGGAATGCTCAAAATCTCTAGAACAAAATTTTTAAAATCATTGGATATAGGAGATTTACACCAAAATTCAACAATATCTGAATTCGGCCGAGCAGTGACACCATCTAGATATGAAAGTAAAAAATCGTGTGTTGTTGATTTTTGAGCATGTAGAGGAGCACAAAATTCTCAGAGTTTTTTTTATGGTGGTTGAGTGACTTGAGTTTCTATTATTTGCGGGGAAATTCTTTTTTGATGTAAGGCTCGAAAAATTGTAAAATTTTCACCTACAGTTGTCAGTTTCGAATTTAAAAAAACCGCTGTTAATGTTACAGAATAAAAGTCTAGTTTTTGGATCCAGAATAGCATCAATTATCATCAAATTTACAATACACGTTACACGATTTGAAATATCTGTTTTTTCGTATAGTATTCAGCTTTTTTCGCGTGTCGGCATTTCGTGCATCGTTACTGAAAATTTTGTATATAATATCGTATATCGGTAATACACGTGAATGCACTGCCTGCAATCGGTCTATTCTCACCTCTAACAGAAAATCCATATCAATATGTTTGTAAAAATAATTGGTTTGCTTGCAAACTAGGTCTCGAGAAGGTTGCGGGAGGGAGACTTATTAGTTCATGAGTTGAATGCATTGAAACTATTGCAGAAGCTTATATTACTTAACCTCAACAAATGGTGTTTAATTTCTGATCGTGACATTGATTTGTTAGACTTACGCCAAATTAGCCCTAAAATTGTGCTTATCGTGCGTTTGACTGCAGTTAATCACTGCGTGGTGGATGTTTTCAACCAATATTACATGCGGGATGTAGTAGAGCTTGGCTGGACGGGATAATAAATGTTGGATTTGGTCATCCTTTGCTCATTAGAGAAAATAACGTTCCCATGGATTTCCTGAGAGGAAAATACTGCTTATTATTTAAAGAAAGATTGCTGCCGTGACCACTAAATTATTCATTTTTCAATTGTTTTCAATGAACTAATGAAATAAAACTATTTATTATTCTATTTTTGACTCAAATCATATTTTTTTGATTGCATCTACTTTTATTCTTGTTGGGTGCTGTTCTTTTAAACTATGTTATGGCTTGTAATGTGAGTAGAGTTGTTTCCGGTTCGGGCTTTCAAGCTGGACGGCCTTCAGCTTGCAATTCATATTTCAAAGCCAAGATTAGTCCGTGACCCTTGAATCATCTGACAAAATACATCATTATCATTCATGGACGTGGGCGTAATTTTTTATAACCGCATTGCACCGCAGCCGCGCATGTCTGGTTAGAAAAATTCACCCGCAATTTTCTAAATGTCGCCCGTCGATTACAAAACTACATGACATGCATAAAGTTATTAAGCCAAAAAATGTCAATCGCCGATTTGACATTCTATTAATTTTGTTTAAAGGCTGTCATCAGATAATTTGTTGGATATATCGCCATTACTATAAACCAATAATAAAATTACTATAAACTATAAGAAAATGTGTTACTGTAAATTATTCAACAGGAAGGGATAATAAATAATTACTTTAGTTGGCCTCTTGAGGAAACAACTCTAGTCAATGGTGGACAAGTTGTCCTGAGGGTTGGGTTAAAAACAACTGACGTGAAGGGAATGCTTTTGTAGGGCAACGGTTTTAAACACAGATTAGGTTAAAGATTGATGCCCTACTCTCCTACGGATGACGGCTCGGATTGATATGATGCGGAACAACTGTAGGTTAAATCTGATTCATTTTCCAAGGCATTTTAAATCAAAAGTGATTCTTTTATGTATTCAGCATTTTTTGCATAATCATCTGGAAAACTCCGGTCTCCCAAGTTTTAGCGACATTAATGTATTGTTCTGGAATAATTTTATAAGCTCTTTCAAAATATATTTTTAAAAGCAGGCATATCATTTACAATGCATTACATTTAATTGTATACTATAACTGAGAAACGTTGCATGATCTGATTGCATTTATATATATATATATATATAATGAGTTTCAACTCATATATATATATATAATGAGTTTCAATTCTGAATGAATTAATGTTAAGCAACTTTATTAACGTCTAAACGAAGGGTGATGTAATTCTGTTACCCCAAGAACAACTAGAATAGGATTTTGAGCTCAAATCGAATAGGAAAAACCTGATATTTTGTAACTTTTCCACATTAAGTACTTTTTGTCTGAACAATATGGGAATCATCCTAACTTTGCTTACCAAAATTCAGCAAGAACATCAATAGTCTATAAGTTTGGGGTAGCTTTGTTACCCAGAAGGAAATCAGCTTAAAACCCTAGTGTACTAATGCAGAATGAATGAATACGACAAATCAATTGCCATCCACGATTTTGAATATTTTTAAAGCGAGCAGGCGAAGCAGCAGACATGTCAAACAAAACACCATTAAACATGGCCAGTCTAGAGATTATCAGTGATTGAACCAAGATATGCACCGTTTACACACTCAAGTAAAACTGAATTTTAGACGCTTGTCTTAAAATCAAATTACACTACTTAATCACATCATTGACCCGATCAGTCATCAATAACTCCATGTGAAGATGGCAACGAAGATTCTTAACAGTACGTTCCCACTAACACCTGAGTAGATTGAGTTCTTGAGAAAACATGAACGACGTTTTTTCTTCATTAAAACACAAGGAAGCAGTCTTCAAATACACTTATAGATATCCGGATAAAATGCTTTTCAGCTTAGCAGCTGTAATCATAGTGGAGCGACCTTCATAGAAAATATAACACAGCATTGTTGGGATATAAGAAATGTATAACTCTCCTACTGGCCATAACACAATTAATAAACGAATTATAAATTATGAATAGAATAAGCCCTGAGCTGATTTCCTCGGAGTCCGACTCCTCATCAACACGAACATTCTGCTTTCGGCCAAACCAAGTTAATACCAATCAAGAGATTCCGAATGTTTCAAAAATTCTAGTTAAAATATGATGCTTTACCGTGTCAAATGCAGCTTTCTGGCCAGGAGTGTGAGTATATCTTTTCTATCATTACCCAAATTGAGAAAATAGTCATTCGTCAACTGCAAGATCATAGTTTTCAAAGAAGAGTTTTTCCAATAGCCCGATTGTTTGTTTGATAGGAATTTATTTCTTTCTAGATAGATGAGCTGGATTGAACGACTTTTTCTATTACCTTTGTCAAGAATTGAAGATTAGGTATAGGGCGACAATTGGAGATGACTGATGAGGTCAGACTACACTTCTTCTTTAACATTGACATGATTATGGTGCATTTGCGCTTCAGAGGAAATACCCCAGGTTACAACAACGAATTAACAACTTCTGTAATACAAGTACATATAACATGACGAAGCTGGTCATGTTTTATCAAGAATGTCCGTAAGGATCGGGATTTCTAATACTGGGCTTGAGAAATATAATAATTTGATTCACGTCACGAACGGTCACAAGGTCAATCCACAGTCGGGCATATACTCACTATTTCTAAAAGGGCATCATCATTCCTTAAAATGAATAATTGACAACCAACATTTTCTTGACGAAGAATGACATAAAATTAGACGAAGAGAAACAAAATAGGCAAGTGGATTGATTAGAACAGATTTTCTTCCAAATTGAAGCAATAATGGTAAAAATTTGATGTTGATCCACAGCAAGGGAACCCTGGTTTCATAGAAGGCGGTACGTTTATTCTTTATTAACATAGCCCGCACAAATTTTAGTGGCTTAAACCTACGGAGAGAAGCTTTATTTCTGTGCCACCTATAAAAGGCTTCAGCTTCCGTCTCTGAGCACGCAAGTGCTTACATTCTGAGTTAAGCCATCCAGAAGACTTAGAAGTTACCCGAATATAATTCGAGATCATTCAAGTTATCATATGTTAGATTTCATGTACTTTCCAGATCTACATCAATGCCACTGGCAAAGACGGTCAATATTGAAGTTCTCTTTTAAACACGCTCCTTGTTAAAGGTCAAATTGAAAAACACCACAAAATATTTAGGAAAACATTCATATGAGTCATCTACAAGAACATATTCCACGATATTCGCGTCATCACGGATTAAAGTAAGATCAATTATGTTACCATGATGTTAGTTGCCGAGGTAACCAAATGCTTTAGATTTATTCATAGGCTAATTCCTTGAGATGAGACAAGGCTATATTTCGAAACTCATTCCAATGTATACTCATATCACCGAAGAGCACCGAGTGAACCTTTGTATTTAAGAAAACATTGTCTAGATATAACGACAAATCAGCAACAAAAAAGTTTATACACGAATTAGGGGGTCTATTCATCAAAAGAATTTTCATTGAATCAACTTTCATTTCGATATATTCGGAAGAAACAAACTTACAAATTGCAGAAAAGGAGGTCATGTAAACAGCTTTGTTGTATATACACACACATATATATATATATATATATATATATATATANTATATTTCTACAGTATTTATTAAAAAATATGAAATTGACTCCCTTGACTCTTGGGTTGAGGCAAGGGTCCGTTGTGTGTAGGACATCCTGTGTCACGTGATGAGTCAAATATAATATCTGATCGGTTATGTACCAAGCTTCCTTGTGGTTTGATAATTGTAACGTCTATTGAATCATTACAAAGAAAGAATTTACATTTATTTCAATTTGATGGTATCCTACAAGTTGTTTAAAAATGAACTAAAATTCGGGAATTAATGAACTAAATGTATGTTTTATTTTCAAGAGAAACTTTAAATTGTTTAGTTGAAAAGCATTTCAAGGTGATTAAATTAGGTTAAAAGTCGAAAACACACATCACATAATAAATATCATTATTGAAAGTACGAGATACCCAACAGGAACCGACATTCTTTGAAAATAACAATGATTAACGGCAGGGATATTTAATTAAATATTACTCTATCTAATAACGAAAATCAATTTAGCAGTAGGAGACGAAATTTACGTTAATTTGATTGATGAAGTATGCAAACCGGTACATTCAAAGCATCTATTTCAATAGCATTAAAGAAACTTGTCAAACTTCTTTGTATCACGAGTTTTGTGCAAAAATATCGAAGTAATTGACTTCACTAGATGAAGCGATGAAATTACTGTAATTTCAAAAAAGTTAAGCATAATATGCTACCACGAAGTTCTTCAAAATTCCCTCCATTTTCTATGAGGGAATTAACGCTTATATCATTGCGAACCTTTCTAAGAATTTTGTAAATGCACATCCAAAAAGCAACCGTGGGCTACGATTGTAATAACACCTTGAGGCAGAATGTATCATATATGATGCATTATTACATCTTGCGCTGTTCCGTTTCAATTAATTAATTTCATTTTTCAATTGGATATTCAATTATAAGTACTAAAGGTTTATAAGAACAAGTCATTAATTAAAATGCAATATGCAGCAAATAGAGGGCCTGATTTTTTGAAATCCTTTGTGCTCCACCTCTATGACTTTTGGTAGGGTTGTGCTATTAAAGTTAGCTAGTTTAATTTTAGTTAGGTTTTTGAAAAACGAGTTGCAGAATTACTGATTGTCACATGATGACGTCACGAAATATGTCAGCAATTTGGGAAATTTTGCAAAAAATTCTATGCTTAACAAAATTTGAGAAGTAAAATATAATCATTGTAATGATTATGAAATGTAGAGCATTAGTATACATTAAAAAAATTCCTACTTGCCACAACAAGCATCTGTTGGTATTAAATTCAAATTTTTATTTATTTAGTGTTATGGGATAATATCAAAAAAAAGTGTAAGTAGTTTGGTTTCAGGTTTTGTATATCTAATATTGATGTTTTCAACACAAGTGTCATATTACTCTCAGACTTAAATATCAGCTTAAGCTTCCTGCCCTAAAAAACATTTAAGTTTGTGACCTTCATCTAACTTCTAATCATTAATAGTTTGAAGTGCCTTCCAAATTGATGTAAGCAAATCTAGAGACACAATGAATATGATTTTCCTGCTAATTTTTTTAGAAATTCTAGAACTTTATATTGCTAAAACAGTTTTAATTAGAATATAACAATATGATTCGTGTTCGAGGTTATATTTCTTATTGAATTTTATATTTATTATGTAGCAAAAAATTAAGATATGCCCTAAAATTTTATATCATATAATATTTCACATACAAGCAATAAATTTATCAATTTGATCAAAATAAGATTAAAAAATGCTTTTCGAATTTTTCTGTGTTGTAGTTTTCTTTTCCTACAATTATGAATATGAAATTTTGAATTTTATTTTTCAATATTTCTTATTAAGGCTGTTAAAGATATTGTTAAATATATCTATAATTTAAATTTAAACATGGATTTCTATAACACTAACAGGATATGAACTGCACTTTGGCAATTGAACAATGCAGGCTGAAATTCTAAGTCTCAGTGAAATTCAATCAGTTAGTGAATATGTTTCCTACACGTTCTCGCCTATATTCAGTCTGCAATTTTTAATTTCGAAAGTGTAGCTCATATTAGATCCTGTTCTAATTTTAAAAATCCATGATTTAATTAATAAATCAGCCGGAATTGATCCGCTTCTTCTCAAAGGAGGGAAATTTAACTATTACACCATGAATTATTGCTACAGACACAAACACATGTATACAACTTCTGAAAATAGTTTTTGGCAAATGAAGAATTACTTTTCGTGAACCTTTCAAAAATAAATAACATCTTTTTTATTTGTAGTCCAAGTGAAATGAGAGTAATATTAAAAAATTATATCAAGTTCACAGTAAAGTTAATTATACTTTATAATTGTGTTAAAAATTAAACCAATTGAAGCAGCAAACAAACATCAATTGAACTTCCTTTTCACAGTAGTCGAAATTCGTAGATTGTATTCATGCTGGGATTCATCAAAATGGATACCGTTTCTTAAAACACCGTGCGAATTGTCGAACAATTCGAAAAACAAACATTTTGGAAAGAGTCAAATGTACCCCAAAGAATTTCATTAAATTCCATTTTTCATTTCAAGGTTTTGTGAGGGAAATTGGTGGGGTCACGGGTTTTCCTGCAACCCTCAAAAGATTCTTTACAGATCTAGGAAAATATTAGCGAAAATGTGCTGCTTCTAATCCTTTATAGACAGCATTTGTTTCAATGAAGAGAATAATGAGGCTGTATTTGTCTTTTGTAGAATATTATTGTCAGGCATAAAATACTGAATTATAAAAAGAGTCAGGATTTCTTAACATGAAAAACGCTTCAAAATGGATACCGAGGACCTTATAAAAATGGATTAGTCTCTAATGATCATATAATTCCAATTAATTCTCCAGGTCTTCAACGTCATAAAAATATGTAAACTGATAGTTGACAGAAATGTACAAATTTCTTTACTTTGTTATGGAAATAGATCAGCAAAATATATATGCAGCATACAATCTGTCTTGGACGTTTCTTTAGTTTCACAAGAAATCTCCCAAATTTTACAATCATTTTATGTTCATGAATTTTTAATACTACAAAGCAAAAACATCAAATGCCACATGGCACGATTCGATTTAAACAAACAGCTTACAAGACTTAAATAATGAAAGTAATATCCTAATTATATACTCTAGCAACAAGCATGAAGATCTAGAATATATTTAGAAAGTCATTATTTCTTTGAAATCTGATTGTTTAGAAGCGCAAACTTTCAAATAATTAAATTAGTATAGTTTTTATGAATAACTTATTTTGAGCTTTCATTGCTTTTGCATGGTAAAATTTAAGAAAAATTAGAAATTAGAAAAAGCATTTCTATTTAAAAAACATTGCGAAGTAATGATAATACATAAATATAAACACAAACTGGAGCAAAATTACTGTAATTCCATATAAAATGACACTTAGGTTCTTGAAGAATAAATCTAAAAGAAATGTACATACTTTCATTTCAGGATTACATAAGTCATAGAAGATTCAATTCTTTCAATAAATTGATATTCAAAATTCAATACAATTCAATGAGAACTTGATAATACTATAACTGCGGCAAAAAGATATGTCATAGTAATTTTATGAACTCATATTTCTTAAACTGACTGATCTAAAAATTTGTGCTGTGCGTTCCACGATGCTCTAACCGGATTAACCGGACCGAATTTATTTTTACTTTAACCGGTTTTAACCAGTTCTTTAAAAATTTGCATCATATTCAAATTAAAAAGAACAATATATTCTATTTCTGTCTTTCAAAATGAAATTGGCCTATTCCTATGTGTACTGACATAATATATTTATATATATATATATATA
>CABFPE010000018.1:2424722-2442696 GCA_900660155.1 Hofstenia miamia | reverse complement strand
ATCATCTACTGGGTTATCAATATTGGACAATTGCAATGTATTATTACTAAAATCAACAATATTTATTGAGCAGGTTGCAGACTGTAATAAACAAATGTAAAGATAAAATTTATGGATTGCCTAGAGATATGGGAACCTCAATGGAACATGTTAGTCTGCATTGGCTACCGCTAAGAGACAAACTTTGCCTCTTTACTTGGAAATGCATCAAAGGCATGCAGCCAACATATTTGAGCAGTTTTATTAAAAAGGAAATGCATGGCAGCATGAAAATTATAGTTTTGGATAATAATTTACTTGAAGTGTTTCAGACAAGAAAAAACATTGTTGCAGCGTTTGCTGTTGCTGCCTCAAAACAATATATTTTAGCAGATGAGCTTACAAAATGTACCGGTTTCAAAAATTATAGAATTTGAACAGTTATTTCTTTACTAAATTTGTACATTGTGTATAAAATATTGTAATTTCAAGCGCATCCAATTAATTTTTTATGAGAAGGTGAGCTACATAAAAAAAATTTTAAGCGAACACCTGATTCTGATCTCTTTTATCTTGTAACTTATTTTAGTCCACAGAATAATGCATTAATTGCCAATTGACTTTTATGATTTTAAGACATTTAATAACAGGTCATTTTTTAGAAACTGAATAGTCTTCAATTTAATCAAAAAAGTTTTAAAATAATGAATAGTCCTTCTTAATTCGAAATTTAAAATGTGTAACCGCAAAATTTCTATATACATATTATATATATATATATATATATATATATATTCATACTTCATACTTAGGTACAAAAACGTTGAAAGTTCAAATCCAAATCCAAATCCAAAATAGCATTCGCAATAGTATTGGTTTGGCAAATGACTGTTTGTAAAAATTGCAAAATATAATTTTTTGGCCATTCCAAATTACTATTAGTACAGTAGCACAAAAATAAGTGATACATTCAGAAAGCAGTCAATGTTCAGTTTAAAGTATCAGCTAGCTGCAAAGAGCCTTCTCCTTCATTGAACATTGAACCATATGATTAATGCCACTTATTCTGATTACATTATTACTCATTTATGTGTACCACAGGGTACAGTATTTTGACCCATTTTATTTACAATGTATGTTAATGGTATATCAAATTTATTGATTAATAGAACAATCTATCAATATGCTGATGATACATGCATAATGAAAGTCACAAAAAATTCATATGAAGCACCAACCTAGATAACAATTTAAGGTCAAAACAACATTGGTTTGTGTTATTATGTGGTTGTTTTATGTATCAAAAACAATGTTGTTTTAATGTTGAAACTGTACCATTTCATTAGTCAAAACAGCAATACTTCAACATCACCTTAGGTTGCTTTTTGGTCATATTTTAATATAAAAGCAATATTTTGAGGTCATAACAACATTGTTTTATGTTGCCCCATTATTGTTTTAGCATTACTTTTATATGCAATGCATCAAATTTATATTGCTAAACTGCTCAAACATGACCATTTAAACAGACACTCTACAAAGGGGGAACCATATCATTAATGTACTGCCAAGCATATACAATACAAACATTTGTTAAAAATTTGAAAGAATGTCTTGTTTATAAATGATAAAAATAAGCACAAAAATCTGCCAAATTTAACAAAAACTTAAAATTTTAAAATTAAGTATAGCTTTAGAATAGTACTTTCTTAAATTGTAAAAAATCTCTTCTGCTCATATGTAACTTTTTATATAATAGTTAATTTCAAGGTGTCCAAACATTCATTAATAAAGTATTTTAAAAATTCATTTACCAGGTATATTAAGATAAGATAAGATAAGATATTCTTTATTCAGATAAATATTGACAATTAATAAATGGTAATTTATCTGAATAGCATCAAAAAATATACAATCACACTTAATACATACAAAACAACAAATAACTATACAATAAATCTACCAGGCTAGGGAAAAATTAGTAATGACAGATTTCAAATACTGCTTGTTGAGTTATCATTATTGTAAAATTTATATCCCAGCCATGATTTGCCTTTTAAAAATGCTTAATTTTTTAATGTTTTTATTTATTTAGGCAATGAATTCCAAGTTCAGGTATTAATGAATGATTCTTTCATAATTTTTTTCTATATCTAATACATGTAAAATATTTTGATACAGGGTCCTGCTTATGAATAAAACCAAACATAGAAATCATATTAAGTGGTGGTAAGTTTTTTATGAGTTTAAAAAGGTCAAAATAGTATATAAAATGACAAGCTGTCTTGGGAAAAGGATAGATTTTGAAATGTAGCCCTTAGTTCTAGAAGAATTTTTCTTTGAAGCATTTCGTGCCCATCTTAATTAGATATCAGGTTTCCTAAAAAACAATCTTTTATGTCAGTAAGTAATATATTTTCATAATTTAGGTGACTCATTATAATTGCATGAAAAACTTGAATTATTGCACAGGGGGTAATTGCTTTACTATCATTGACATATTTCTTATACTGATAGCTAATTTTTGAAACATAGCATTAATGTGAGATTCAAAATTTAGATTTGAGTCAAAAAGTAAATTTGGTTTAATGAGTTGTGTTACAGGTTGATTCCAGTTCTGTAGTTAAAATTTTAGTGAATTTATAGAACTTATGGGTGAAGAATTGTGAGAGGGTTAATTTTTCTTGTGAAAATGGCTTAGAATTTATAATAAAGGCATAGTCCTTTCAGAGCAATAAGTAATGTAATTTGAGCATCAATATCAAATGCATGAGCTTCATCTTCTTTGAGTGTAGTTTCAAATTAGAAAAATTTAAAGAATGTGAACAGATTAGTGTGAGAGCTAACTTTGTTGAATTAAATTGATATGTGCTCATTGAGTATGTCTTCTCTGATTAGATCAGGTTTGTTTATCTTGGCTTGCATCATTGTTATAATTTTGATGTGCTTTGTGACATCATAATATTTGAGTGTGTTTTGGATTAGATTAGTCCAGAGGAGATCAATCATACAGGAGAATAAGATGACTGTTTTTGGACAGAAGTTTGGTGAGTGATTGTTTAAGTTGATCAATTTGATCAGATACTGGCTTACTATTGTGGAAGATGTATTCTAGAGTAATGTGACCATTGGGGTATAAACATGATGTATCATTGTTTCTTATGAGTTTTTAGTTTTCTCTGTTTGTATTTCTCTGAGTTTAGTGTTTTTACAAGATCACTGAGATTATTAATGCACTGTTCTTCCTTGTTTAGTGGAATGTGTACACAGTGGGTTTTCCTATGAGTGAGCTGACTGGAGATGCAGTAATTGTTTTCCATCTCAATAGCTTCTTCCAAAGAGATATCTGTGGTAGGAGAAATGTCAAGTT
Source organism: Hofstenia miamia (assembly GCA_900660155.1). Taxonomy (NCBI): domain Eukaryota; kingdom Metazoa; phylum Xenacoelomorpha; order Acoela; family Hofsteniidae; genus Hofstenia; species Hofstenia miamia. The sequence continues at coordinate 2,439,347 of CABFPE010000018.1, read as the reverse complement.
TTGTGATCCCTATGGAAATAGGATAGTTTAGCTGTGTGCAAACTATGTGCTTCCATAGTGTATAGGAGCTATAGTGGGGACAGAGATGATAAATTGTTGTATCTGATGAGGTTAGAAGTTGTGCATTCCAGATTAAAAGCAAGTTATGAGTGTGGCTTGAGTAAAAGAGCTATATCTGTTTTAGTCCAAGCTTTGGTAAAACATGTTTTCATATAAGAAATGCTGTTGGTTTCTTTCATAACAACTATTATTGCATCAAGGGGGGCAGTATTAGTAACATGAATCAGGTAAGTATATGCATCTGTTTTTATCTACTCAGGTTTTGGTTGTAATATTTTAGTGCCTAATTTTTCAAGATTATTTTCTTCAATTGTTGTTTGATAGTGTGGAGTCAAAGGTATCTCTGTTGATAACATGATGCAATTGTTGTGGTGACTGAATGGATTGCTTGATGATTTCTATTGGAATGCATTTTGTACCATCTTTTCTGTATTTGAGGATAGTGGTTAATATATTGTATGAGCTTACTGGGTACAACTTGCTGTGATAATTAAATAAAATCTTGTTTTTTATTACTAAGAGACATTTACTTGATTTATCATAGTAGTTGAGCATTGAGTTCTGTTGACAACAAATGGGATGGGTCAATGATAATGGTGCATTAGTATCTGGTAGAGAGTATAATTTTGTATCACAGGTTGCTCCCCACATGTATTTTTTGCATATATCTGATAGTATGTGGATTTCTCTTGTTGCAATCAGTAAGAAGCCAAGAGGCTTTTCCTTGTTGATGATATGTGAGTAATATTTTTCAAAAAGATTAGCAGGTTTAGTTTGTTTTCCCTGAGGCAACATCAGTAGGGACATTCCATATAAAAGCCAATTCTTTAATTACACAGAGATAGGAATGATTGACATTTCATAGTGTTTGTTTTTTCAGATGGAGTCCTGAGTTTTGTGAGATATAGGAAACTTTAAGTTGGCATCTGCAATTAGATATATCACAATTAGCCATACTCCTGATTTGGCATTGACATCTAGTGCTCTTGATTCTTTAAAGAAAGCTTTTCTGAAATCAGTTTGATCCTGTGCTGTTAAGCTTTGTTGTATGTTGTGCAGTAATTGTTCTGCAGAATAGTGATATTTACCAGAAGGCAATGGGAATGTAATGTGAGGCCAGTTATTTTTTGTTGGCTGATTTGCTTTGATGTTTGTCCAAATACAGGCAAAATCATTTAATGTGAAGCTGACATGAATGTTGGTAATGTTAGCAGGTGCTGGTTTTTCTGCTATTAACTCATATGTTTGTGCTTGAAGTAAGATATCCACTGCTAAATGTTTATAAACCATAATTCAGTGTTTTGGGCATTTTCTGTGTAGATACAGAACAATATGTATTAATGCTGCCATTAAGGAATTAGTAGAATGGAGAATAAAAAAATTTTCTAAACTTAATTCAAGTTCATACAGTTCTGCTCCAACTAGGTGAGTTTGAGTAGTATTCAAGATAACAAGAGTGAGTTTAATGTGAGAGGCTTTAGCAAGTTAGTAAGCAAGAGATATTTTCAGTATTAGTTTGGTATCTATTAATTCTTCATTTTTAATAAAGTAATACCAAGTAAATTTTCAAGAGAAAGATTAACTACTGATTGCATGATTAAATTGTCTTTGTGAGTAAGTAAATAGTGTAGATTAGTAATATTAAACTCTGCATCAAAGTTAGTGTGTACAGTGCTGTGATAATAAGATTGGTTTATTTCTTCTCATATATTATGCATATAAAAAATAAGAGTGTTAATAGCTGGACAGTTTTCAGTGTCTATAAGTTAAGGTAATACAGAACAACTAACCTTATGATTAGGAGTATCCAATTGCTTATTTATGAACAATTTTTTTTCCAGAGATAAATTTGATTCAGTAATGTAACTTGCAGTTCTGTTTGCAATGAAGTAGGGGTGTAGCATTGCAGAGCCAACATATGAAAGACAAGCACACCATTGATTCTACCATTCCAATGAGAGTTGCTGAGAGGGAGATCTATGTGAGGATATCAAACTTAGGGGGAGTGTGAGTGTAGACACTGTTTTTTAGATTGTGGTAATACCAGTGGTTGTAGGACTCTTCTGCTATACTGCTCTCCAATTTGTGTTTTATGGTATGCTCAGTGTCCATGTAAGATCCCTCTGTGAGATGGCTACCCAAGCTGTACCATGGGTAGGTGCTCAGTGAGGTTGAATGACCACTCAATATGCCTTCACTCTCCATGCTGTACCAAGGAGAGGATGGAGGGTTCAATGCTCCAAAAGGTGCATGGGTTGGTACCAATTGGGTCATTACTGCTAAACTAGGTGTGTAGTTTCCACCAGCATCCAACCTGTATGATTGATGCAAGGGTGGACTCCTAGTTCAGTGTGAGTGTTTGATTCTGTGATGACAATTGGAGGTGTTAGAAGTGCTGCTCTCACTGCCAGAATGTTTTGACAGAGTTAACTTCATTCAATTGAGGGCTAAAAAGAATATTAAGATTTAGTCCCAGTCTGTGGGATTGATTGTGTGTTTTCTGCATGCTTTGTGATTAGGCAAATTTTGAAGTTGAGGATTGGGTATGTTAGGAAATGTTACAGGGTCATCAAACAAATCCTCATGAACATCATCTAGCTCAGACATTAATGTAAAAGTGTTGTCATTGTTTATGATTTAAAATTCATGTTTGTTATATATTATTGTATGTTCTATGTCCTTAATTGTTCTCTGTAATGATTGGAAATTTCTTGTTGTACCATTGTCTAGGATATAGTTGTGATGGTCTAACACTTTAGTGATTGTGTGTGGACCTGACCAGGACATAGCAAGTTTACATGTTTGTTTGTCATCAGTAGTTTGTACTGGTGTGAAAGAATAGAATTTATTGCTACCTTGATGTGGTTGATGATATACATTTTGTTGTAATTAGGTATTTCATGAACTGAACTTTTCTTGTTAAACATGCATATGGTTTCATGTATTTCTTAAAGTTGTTGCATCAAGTCTTTGATGTAATCACTTTTTTGGTAGTGGTTTGTATTGCTTATACATCATTGCTAGTGGTGTATTTGCTTCATAGCCATATGTTGCTTTGAAGGGTGTGAGACCAGTTGTGGATTGAATGTTAGTGTTATAAAAGTATTTGATATGGGGAAGTATATATCTCCAGTATTTGCCAGCAACTCTGGAAGTTGCAATACCTATGAGCTTAATTAAAGTTTTGTTAAGTCTTTCCACTACCCCATTGCTTTGCTGATGGTATGGTGTGGTGTGCTCATGTAAGATGTCAACCTGTTGTAGTAGTTCTTATGTGAAGAAGCTTTCAAATTGTGTGCCTCTATCTGATATTAGTGTATTCATAGGACTGAAACAGAGAATCCATGTGTGTAATATTGCTGTGGCAACAGTACATGCTGTTTGGCTGGTGATGGAGACCATGTGAGCATATTTGGTGAAATTGTCTACTAATACAAGTATGTATTGAAAGCCTTCATCATCTTTCTACAATTGTTCAATATCAACATGGACTATATCATTTGGGCCAGATGATGTAATTTTCTTGAAGGTTGGTTTTTTGCTTTGGAAAATGTGTGGTGTTAGTTAGGATACAAGTTGTACACTTATTGATGACATCAGTGACAATTGATCTAACACCTATACAAATGAATTTGGTATTCAAGGTTCATTCCATTTGGATGATACCATTATTGCCTCTTTTGTGGAATTTTCTAGCAATATCTCATTTATAGGATTCAAGTAAAGCAATTCAATTATGGTGTTTATCTGTGGTGAAGAGAAGACCATTTGCTGTTAAAGCCCATTTGTAATGGTTGTAGTATTTACTGATTAAATTAGTTAATTGTGAGTTCTTAATTTTATTTATTATTTCCAATTTATTGTTAATATTATCAAGTAAAGATTAATAATTGGTGATTGAGGGAAATTTGTCCTCATTGGTGTCAGGTTAGTTAAATCTGAAATGGTAATCAGAGAGGATAGTTGAGGAATCATGTTACTTATTGGAAAGGGTGGGTGTTGAACCTGATGTCCCTAAGTATTTTGTCTAGGTGTAGGTTTGTTCCAACTAGTTGGAGTATTTAAAATTGTAAAGTTAGGATTAACATTTCATATGGCTTATAGGTGGATATTTGTTTCCCTAACTTGATTTTGTAATGTCTTGTTTTTTGCTTTTTTGGAAATCTACCTTTCTGTTAACTGTATGTTTTGATGATTGCTTTCTTTAGCTTTTTTTAAGAGGTTGTTCCTTGAGTTTAGTGTGCATTTAATTTTTTGACACCTGCAGTGTTTTATATTCATTGACAATTGGAATTTTATCAGATTGCAAAATTACTATTTCTTGATGTAGGTTTTGATTTTCTTTTTAATTCATGTCAAACCTTTTATTATTTTTGATTTGGATGTCTTCTATTTTATATTTCAATGCATTTATGTTGGCTTCAAAGGAGTTAATTTTTTTGATTCCTCTCTGGAGAGGTTTTTGTATTTTGACCAGAGGTTGGACTGAGAGGTAGGAGTAACTTGTTTTTTATTATGTGTTGTTGGCATTTTGCTTTTATGTAGTGGTGCCTGAGGGGCTTGAGTGGATACAGCTTTCAGCAATGCTGATCTTCAGTTGACTGACTTAGGCTTTAGGTTTCTCTAAAAAAATTTTTTTGGTATAGACAGGTCTCCACAGCATGATTGTTTAGCCACATTGGCTGCTGCAACACTTCTGATCAAATAGAGTCTCTAGAACTTTAGATAATTTTGCTCACTCTTTCATGCAGCTTTTTTATCAGGATCCCTGTGCAGAGGTGCTGTTAATTATGAAACATACTTGTCTTTAGGAGTGTCCTGCAGTGGTCACCATATAGCATCAGCATGAAAATCTATGTTGATTAACACCAGGATTTGCCAATATCACAGTAATTAACAGCCTGACTCCAGTGCTAGAACAAGCCCATTCCTAATCTAAGTTAAAGATAACATCAGAGATCAGGTAAGGGAAAGGTGTATGGCCACACTCAGCTGACCCAATATAAACAACCTTTATAGAAAGAGTTGTATAAGACAGGAACCCTAATTTAAGTGGAGAGAGAAGCCCTATAAGTTTTTGGTGTGAAGTGTACCCTATATGCTAGTTTACCTAAATTTAGTGCATGCCTCAGCTCATGCAATATAGGTGCTGTATTAAATATAATAAACATAACAAAAATGAGCAGTTGGGAAAAAGCCCTATACCTAAACCTGTCAAAGGGCACTAGAGATGTTACTTGTAAAGCTGTACCTGAACAAGGCACCCTTGAAAACAATCAGATAATCTCGAAAAGCATTTTAATAAATAGCATATGCAACAAGTAGTAAGGGTAGAGTAAAATCTATTGAACCTTCAATAACAAATTCAAATATTTAAATATAAAAACAGGTGTTTGATAAACAAAAGAAACACTAAAGTTTCATACTGTGAAACTATAAGTAAACACTAACAGGTCCCTTGTTTACCTTTTACATGTTAATGAATTAGATCACAATTACTGTGCAGCAGATGATTCAAATGTTTAAAATTGCACAGATTGTCTCTTACTCATTAAGTCAAACAAGGCAATACAATTTCATATCAATAATAATAATGTACAATTGATATTTAATAAATTTGAAATACTAGTGACAAAATGTTTTTAACACATTGAATGATGTCACAATATGCATGGATTTATTATCATTGAATATGTAGGTATAATCAGCATATTGAATTAAATTATAATCAGTTGTCATGTGCATGTTGTTTACATATATACTGAAAAGAAGGGGACCTAGAATTGTTCCTTGAGGAAAAAAATGTTAACAGGCAGCCAATTTGAAAAAACAGCACTTATCTTCACTCTCTAAAACCTATCCTTCAAATAACTAGTTATCAAATTTCTGCTTTTATTAGAAAAACCCATATAGGATAATTTTTTATTAGTATACTATGATTAATCAAATCAAAAGCTTTAGAAAGATCTGGTAAATCAATAGCTACAACTTATTTGCATCCATTGATGATCTCCAGTTTTCTGTGACTCTTAAAAAGGCATTCATGGTAGAGAATTTTTTTTGAAAACAAAATTGAGTGTTCGACAGTAGGTTGTACTTATTTAGGTATTTAGTTATTTGATTGTGCAATAATATTTCAAATACTTTGCTTATTGAGGATGTGATAGAAATTGGTTTTATAATTTTGGGCAACTGATGGATAATTTTTTTTTAAAAATGGGAGTAACATGGGCAAGTTTTAAATAATCCAGAAAATTATTTTTTATGTATTGATTAAAAATAAAATTTAAGGGATTGGCAATTATATCTTCAGAGATTTTAAGTGCCCCACAAAGAAATTTTGGAGGGCCCACTTGATTAGTTGGGCTTAAGTTTGTGAATTGATTTTAAGGTTTCAAAACTTGTAAAATGGAAAGAAAACTCAGGATTAATAACTTTAGCTGATTTACTTTTAAACTTAAAATTTGAACCATTATATTTTCCTAGATTAATAAAAGTCTGGTTTAATTTGTTAGAAATTTCATAGATGTCTGTAAGGATTTTTCCATTTATATTTTTGATAGCATCAATACAATTTAGATTTTTTATTATTACTGATCTCATGAATTAGCTTCCACTTTGACTGTGACTTGGTAGTTGGGCATATTCATTTCTAATGTATTCACTATAGGCCTTGTGATATTTAATGTTATAGAAATTTCTAGCCATTTTATATGCAACAAAATTATTATAAGTCTTAGAACTTTTAAATATTCTATATGCTGTATTTTTTCATGAATCAGTGCTTTACAAAAGTCATTTATCCAAGGTTTACTATGTGCAGATATGTTTGAATTACTATTGGAATTTGATTTAATCATAATTCTCCTCTCTGGGCAAAATTAAAAAATTTCTGAAAAATGTAGTTGAGTCTGAGGCAGTAAACACTGAAAGCCAATTTTCTAAGCAAAGTGCAGATTTAAAATTGTTTATATTTTCAGTAGACTTTTTATGAGTTTATATCTACTTTGTGGCATTATTCAAAGATGATTCAGATTTAGAAAACTCAATGGATGTAATGCAGTGGTTAGAAAAAGGGTATTCAGATGAATAAAAATTATAAGATGCACTACTTGTTTCAGTAAGCACAATGTAATCAATTAGTGTGGTATTTAAATTAAAAGTATTTAAAAGTAGGTCAATTTTGCATTTGTCAATAGTACTGAAATAATTTTGGTTCCAGTCCCCATGCAGAATTAAATCTTTATTTTCAGAACAAGCCAAAGATAATTCCTCTTCTAATTGCTCAATAAACAAATTAGCAAATTTCTTTTTGGACAGGAAGATACATTGAGCAACTGACTTTTAAATTTAGAATTTTTTATTGGATTATTTATTTCTACCCAAAGACTTTCAAAATTTGATGATAGATTACTCCCAATATCATTGCGCAATTTTGGATTAAATGAATTTGGTACTAGAAGGAGAACTCCCCCACCTTTTGTTTTACTGAGTGGAGTATTGGATAATCTGTCTCTTCTGAATACAGTATATGCATCATTTTTAAAAACCATATGTTTTCAGGATCATGACTTTTTAGCCAAGTCTCAAAATGGCTAGTATGACATCATTCTTAAAACTTGAAATTAATTGCTTAAATTCTAAATTTTTGCTGCTAAGATTAAGACAATTCAAGTGTACGTATTTAGTAGAATTTTCATTTTATTCAGCTTTTGAAAGTAAGATTGAAAAGGTAAAATCAACCCTGAATTTGTTTTAATAGAGTATACAGCTAATAAGATGTAACATATAAAAGCTGTTATTAATTTCTTTTTAATGCTGATAAAAATGAACTTGGGACAGATAGTGTAGAATCATGGGTGAGCTCTGGCTACTCAAGTGGTACTGGGAAACTCAAGAGTTAATATCAAGGGTTGCAGAGGCTACCATTATAGAGAGTGATCCACATTCTAGCAAAAGAAAGAACATTGGTGGTTCACTGATTCAATAAAGAAAAACAGAAACTATCCTCTGAGAATAGACTTCCAGCAGGGACCAATTCCCATGGCATCATGCCAAAGCCATATCCATGAAGCTGTCCTTACTCACCATATTGCTAATTGCATGTCTCAAGTATTAATTTCTAGCTTAAATAAACAATTTAGCTCAGAGTTCTGTTATCTCAGCTCATGTTAGTAAATAATAAAACAAAAGGCACATAATTACTGTGCATTCACATTTGCCAACAGCATATTATATTTGCAATGTGTTGTTATTAAGTGCATGTACAAAATGAAATGATTGAATTAAAAGATGTTATTCCCTACACATATATGTAGTGATAACCTAAAGCAACCACAATTTGGGCTGCCAACTGCTAAGGTGCTAGTTTTTGCCCCAGAGACTCATGGAGTAACTCCCAAATTGTTGCCAGATCTTAAGCAAGATTTACTATACAAAAATCCATATAGCTCTAAAAGTGGTTAGCATATAAATAAATCAAAAAGATCAAGCACAATTGAAGTGAGACAAATTATATTGTGGAATTGATACAGTTCTCTCATGTATTTTTAACAATTTCATTGAATTATTACCTGTTACATGTTTACAAAATGTTGTATGAAATTCCCTTGCAAATTAAATGAGCAATAACATGTTTGACTCAGATTGAGGGGACAAATATAAAATGATAATAAAACTGCACTTGAAAATACAAAGAATCAAACAATAATAAATTGATGAATGGATAGCTACAATCATTTCATCATGAAGATGTAATCACTAAACTAGAGTGCCAAGTTAATCAGAAATAATTGAAATAATTAAAATAGGGGCCCTAAGTGACTCTACAATAGAAGCAAAATTTGTGCTTTTACTATCAAAAGATGACTTATAAACATGAAAATACGAGGCTGTTGGCAAAAGTAAATTTGTTTTGCAAGTGGTAAGAGTAGAAATGAGATATATAACAGAAAATAGAGAGATTTTGAATTTTATAATTCTTCACAAATTTAAAATTTTTTAAAAAGCTTTTCACAATTCCTTTCTTGATATTAAAAGGACTTAGTAATCAAAATATTGAAGTGAGTTATATTTGCAAGCATCTGTTCACTGATTATGTGTTACAAAAGTTGCTACTGATACTGCTAATGGTCCACTTTTAGCATCAGTGGTCACAAATACCACATTTTTTCCACAAACTGTCCACTGATCATTGCCAGTATTATATAATAAATTGTAATTTATAACCAGACATAATTTGTTTGAGTTAAAGACACAGTTGGAAGTGTGTATAGCATGTTATTCTCAGAATGGAGCACCTTCTTTGCAAGGCATTGTATTAATTATATTGTACTTATAATAACAAGAGCAGGCCAACTAATATCAATAACATAAATGGATAGCAAAAAAAATCTAACAATAATCATAAATCATTGAGGAATTTAATAAAAGATGGCAATGTTCTTGCACAATTATACTTATTTCAATATCAAGCACTTTGTATGATGCATAAATATGTGCACAATTTAAAACCCTTACATTTCACAAGTAATTATATCAAAATCAGTGAGAGTAATCACAAAGTTACATAGTATTTTTTATCATTCAGATTCATTTTCTCTTAATGCTTCTAAATTATGGTTTAAGTCCCAAAATCCAAATTGCACAAAATTTTAAAAACTTGTGACAAAAAATTAATGAGCTTTTATTAGCTAAGCAATTCCTATTAGGAATATCAAATCAAATAAATACATGGACAGATTTCATTTAAAATTTATTCCCATTTATGTAATAGTGCATATTAATCAGTTTGTAACTATACATGTATAATAGTTTGTAGTATTTTATCTTTGTCTTCTTTGTTTTGCTTTTTTAAATTTCTTTTGCAATAAAAATTGTTTTAATTCTATTACATTAGGGAATTCACAATGCTTATTTCTTATGCAATTATTAAAATGCATGCATACTGCAACTCATGCTTGATATGTTATTAAATTCTACTTTTTGGAATTTTAGAAACTCAAACTGAATGGAAACCTAAAGAAGACAGGCTCAAATAAAAATTTTATTAAACTTTGTTTCCTTATCTATTAAATATATATATATATATATATATATATATTCTTTGTGACAATTAAAATCTCAGAATAAATTTCCAAAAAATTTAATTGAAATTAGAAGTCTTATAAAAATTTTTAAATTCAAGCTCAGAATTTTAATATATAATGTAGAATTGTGGGGGAGCTCTGGCTACTCTAGTGGTACTGGGTAACTCAAGAGTTTAGATCAAAAGTTGCAAAGTCTACCATAGCAGAGAGTGACCCACATTCCAAGAGAAAACATACATTGGTTCACTGATTTTTGCCTAACAAATAAAGAAATTCTATTCCAAAAAGAGCTCCAGCAGTGACAAATTGACATGGCATCACACTGAAGCCATATCTTTGAAGCCATCCTTACTTGCCAAGGTGCTAATTGTGTGTGCCTCAAGTATTAATTTCTAGCTCAATAAACAGTTTATCTCCAAGTTCTCTTATCTCAGCTCTTGTAAATATATAACAAATAACAGGCACATAATTGCTGTGCATTCAAATTCACCAATGGCATAGTATATTTGCAAGGTGTAAATTATTAAGTGCATGTACAAACAGATCAAATAAAAGATGTTATTCCCTACAAGTAGTCATAACCTAAAGTGGCCACAATTCAGGCTGTCACTGTTAAGAAGCTATTTGTTGCCCCAGACCTGGTGCAGTTTCTTCCCAAATTGTTGTCAGATCTTAAGCAACAGTTATCATTAACAAATCTTTAATCAATGAATCTAAATGGGTAAATAGATAAATAATTGAAAAGATCAAATTCAATAGACAGAAGCCAAATTTATTGTGTGTTTCACTACAGTGACTCAGATATTTATTACAAAAATCTGTAACTTATTACCTGACTTGTTTACAATTTCAAAGCACAATTTCCCTCTCAAAGTTAAATTGAGCAAACACATGTAATTCAAATCAAGGGGACAAATACTAACACTATCAAAATTCAGAAGTTGTTTAAAAGAAATTGATACAAATAAATAGCAGCAAATCAAGGAATCAAAATGTCAAAAAGATACAACACCATTTCAGAGTGCCAAAAATAATAAAGTTGAAAAAAGTAGGCCCCAAGTGACTCTACAATAAGAACCAGACAAATATTTTGAAAATACTTGTTAAATTATCATGGACAGCCTTTATTATCACTTGAAATTTAGCACTCAGTCTTAAATGATCTTGAAAAATTTATTGAGAAAACTTAGAAAAATACTTAGTATTTGTACTCTATTGAAAATTCACTTACAAACATTGCTTGATACATTTGAAACAAGAAAAGCTATTTTGCTCAATAATCAGGATGTTTAAGCCCTCAGAATGGAAAAACTCAAAGTAAAATGAACACTCACACCACAACTTTATAGAGAAATGATTTACACTCTAAGTAAAAGAAAATCCTCTTGAAAATAATTTATATATTAAAATATTGTAGCCTTCTGTTATTGTAGAATCACTGTGTTGATGATAGAGTGAACTGTACCATAGAACTAAATGTCAATGCAGATAGTCACTTTGGTGAACATTAACTAGAGTAACCCTGATTCTAATGAATTCCAGGTAAGTAAGGTAAATTAATAATTTACAAAGAGTAAGAAAACAAACATTCAAGATAACCAATTTACACAGCATCTCACCAAAGTGATATCCAATGTGTGAGGTTTGGGAATTTGTTCATTTGGTGCTGCCCTATGTGTCTCACAACTTATTATTTAGCTTAATATACAGTCTCAGTTGTTTTATTAAATCTCATCAAATACATAAATAGCATGTAATTGCCATGCATTCATGTTAGCCAACAGGCATTATTTAATCACAGTGTAGGAAGTATGTGCATGTGCATGTTGCATTTAACAACCAGTTCTTTTATAGCCTATACATATCTGTAGCCATAACCTAAAACAGTCCACAATTTGGGCTGCAACTGTCATAGGAACAATTTGTCATCCCTAGATCAGAGGAGGAATCTCCCAAATTGTTGCTGGTAACTTACACAATTATCATAGCAAAAAGATACTTAATTAAATTTTGATAGAAAGTGAACACAGTTTTCGTGAAACAAAATCAATTCTCTCTGTTTACATTATTGTTTGTATTTATCCAAGATTTGAATTATACCTGTACTTTGTTTACACTTCTACAATTCATTTCCCTTGCAAATTTAATCAAGAAATAACATGTGCCACTTAATCAAGGGGACAATAATTAGTAGTGCCACAAAACTACACTTGAAAACAGCATCATCATTACATCATCTGGAAGATAAAATAGGAAAATGGTAAAATCAATTTAATAACATAAAATAATGAAAATAATCTTGGAAAGGTCCCTAACTGCCTCAATTAAGTGTATTTACACAAAATTTGACTGAGTAACTTAATTCAACTAAAAACATGTAAAATAAAAATCCTAAGCATTCAATATTTCATTGTACATACATAAAATTAATAATGCAAATTCTTAAATAATGATCAAATTTTGAAATTTGGGAAGTAAATATTGTTATTTTTTCAAATACTTGCACTTTCTGCCAAGAAAATTTGCTTGGAAATTAAAATCACTTTCATAAAACTGACAATGAAAATAAGCTTAAATATAGTATAAAGATTAACTTCATCAAATAGGATGTATTTATAAATTTGCATAGACATATAAAATTAATGCTCCAAAAACTTTTTATAATGTTTAATTACTCAAATAAAACATAAAATTCTTACATCCAATTTTGTGTTATTGATTTGTATGGTGCATTCATGCTTATTTTAAAAATTCAAACTGTACAATTTGAATTATCAGGTTAACAAAGTAGCTGTCAGTTCTAAACTACTCATTGTTTCCAAAGAGTACCAACCCTTAATCACAATTACTTTGAGCACATTGAGACTACAAATTTTACAAAAAATGTCCAGTCACTTGTGGTAAACTTTCCTCAAATATTACACATAATTTTCATTCATCCTTTTTGTCTATTACACATAAATGGTACTCCAAATTATGAAGGTTTTCAAAATCACTGAACTGAAAAAACAATGCAAGGCCTCATTCCAATCACCATTCTTGCATCATACTATTAGTAAACATTAATATTTTTGTATTAGACAAAAAAGCAGGGAAAACCAAATGTAGGTTGCCAGCATGTCCTTAGACTTAAAATTAAATATTTACAAAGGACAAAACAAGTACTAACAGACAAGGAAGATAAAGAAAATAATAAACCAAATCTAAATCTAAGTAAAAGGCNTTGAAATTTGAGAAGTAAATATTGTTATTTTTTCAAATACTTGCACTTTCTGCCAAGAAAATTTGCTTGGAAATTAAAATCACTTTCATAAAACTGACAATGAAAATAAGCTTAAATATAGTATAAAGATTAACTTCATCAAATAGGATGTATTTATAAATTTGCATAGACATATAAAATTAATGCTCCAAAAACTTTTTATAATGTTTAATTACTCAAATAAAACATAAAATTCTTACATCCAATTTTGTGTTATTGATTTGTATGGTGCATTCATGCTTATTTTAAAAATTCAAACTGTACAATTTGAATTATCAGGTTAACAAAGTAGCTGTCAGTTCTAAACTACTCATTGTTTCCAAAGAGTACCAACCCTTAATCACAATTACTTTGAGCACATTGAGACTACAAATTTTACAAAAAATGTCCAGTCACTTGTGGTAAACTTTCCTCAAATATTACACATAATTTTCATTCATCCTTTTTGTCTATTACACATAAATGGTACTCCAAATTATGAAGTTTTTCAAAATCACTGAACTGAAAAAACAATGCAAGTCCTCATTCCAATCACCATTCTTGCATCATACTATTAGTAAACATTAATATTTTTGTATTAGACAAAAAAGCAGGGAAAACCAAATGTAGGTTGCCAGCATGTCCTTAGACTAAAAATTAAATATTTACAAAGGACAAAACAAGTACAGACAGACAAGGAAGATAAAGAAAATAATAAACCAAATCTAAATCTAAGTAAAAGGCTAAATAGACTCTCATTCACACATATTTACTGAGGCAATAAAAAGAACTAATCAATTATCAAAAAAGTTTTATGGGTTAGCCAAAATAAATATACATACAATTTGTAGAAATGCTCCTATAATGTTACTTGATCCTTTGATAGGTTAACTCATTTTATAATGAATTGTTTCACTGTAATTAGAAAAGTTGCTTAACTCTAACAATCTATGAAAGTCTTCAGGCTTAAGTGCTATTTTGGCAGTTAAATAGAATATTATGTGCTTGTTTTTCTAATTTTCAAGATTACATGAGCTATATAAATGTATGTTAAATTATCTAGAATAAGAATTTTTTTTCAGCATAAAATTTGCTGTTAATCCTTCATTTTTGTTGGTTACTACCTTCTGATTATACTGAGACTTGTTTTGCAATTTATTCTCTCACACTGGAGATATTTTAAAGAATCATTTGCAGTTGAATGAGTTTTTAAATCATGATCAGAATAACTTAGAA
>CABFPE010000018.1:2394808-2405078 GCA_900660155.1 Hofstenia miamia | reverse complement strand
TTTTACAATGAGAAAAATGAGATTTATAATAAAAAATTTATATAATATATATAATATATAAAATATATATATGAATTTGTGCAATATCAAAATGTCAATTAGACATTAATGCAATTTCAATTAAACTCAATTAAATCTGTACTACAATAGAAAGAACTAAAATGTATAGAAACAATAGAGCAATGAAATATGCAAATACTTTTTGATGCTTTGTGGGCCCCATTTGTTACAAGAAGAATAATAGAATTCTATTATATGCATTGAGGTAATTAGAACAGATCCTTTGTTAAGGTTTACCCCAGCCATTCATTGTTTCATTATCTTGATTAAATTAAAACAGATGTTGATCAGATAAAGATGTATTAACTTCTATACAGTTAGAGCTTTACTGGCAAATTTCGTCATTACTTTATACTTTAATGTCTACATAATCAAGTCACGTGTTTATTACTAAAGGTATTTCGAAACCAATTTAAGGTTAAATGATCTGGAATTTATCTCTGTGGAATTTTAGAAGCAATGCAAAGCTATAAAGAATTATTTGTAGACGCTTTACACTTAATTGTATATGAAATAAGCAATGTGAAACTAATTTAGAGATGCACTTAAGAAATTAAGTTTGCTAATACATCTTACTTTCCTGCACTGTGGAAAACTAATTGAAGTAGTTGAGTCCTTCACTAATAATTTCTGATATCATCGTCATATCTTAAAAATAATGTTCTCAGATTATTAACTAATGTATAGCTATACTAGCTTAGTACTAGTAAGATATTTGTATTTAATCTGATTGATTGATTATCACGTCACAACATTTGCATTTTTATTCTCAAATCCATATATATATATATATATATATATATGACATCTAAAAATATTGAACTGGGCAAGTCCTACGCTGTTCTTAACTCATAGCAAGATAAAAATTGTTCTATTTAAGAAAATGCAGTTGCTTTGATTCAGTTAACGATAATTTTAGAAAGGATTTGGGTAATGCATTAATAACATTTTATCATACGTTTAAATTTCATATGCAAAAAACATATGCTTTACATAACTGTTTAACATAAAGTCTCATCTCTATATTTTGATGAAACAATATTCAAATAATGACACGTAGTCTTTTTTGCGTAACAAGTGTTGAAAATTCAAGAGTAGTATGAGTATTTAAACTGTTTGAACTAATTTTGCCAATTTATGGATTCAAGTTGAAATTCAACGCTTTTAATATTCGTATATTCAAGCTTATTTCACGTATTTTTATGGAATTCAAATTTCCAGTAAGAACAATAACAGCATGCTAGCGTACATTTCTTTAGAAATTCGTAGGAAACCAGGTCATAGACAACACTTTGCCCAGTGGATATTATTTCTATCAAAATATGATGACTGGGAATGAAATTGAGGCTGTTTCTGCATCAGAGTAAAAAATTTCAACGGTGTATTCATGGTTGCCATCTATTTCAATGGATTTCGGGCAATTTTTAATAGGGATAGGCATTTCGCAGACAGTGTTCTCTAACAATTGCAGTGAAAATTAATTATAAAGTAATGAATCAAATCTCGTCAACATTCGTGATGGAGTTTTCTATGTGCCTACGCTAAATTCTTTGATAGACTCTTAAAAATCTGTGAAAAATTTTGCAATATGTTGTAACTCATAACATGAGCTCTTGAAAACTCAACTATAAGTTATACTAACGTACAAGTGCCTAATAATTTTTTATTTTCAAATTCTGCCAAAGTCTTTGCTACTAATTTACAGTAAAAGGACAGTATTCATAAATTTCTTTTGAAACTGTGAGAAACCTCGAACTATCTTCATTTTTAAAACTTATTAATTTTACTATCAACTAATGATTACTAAGTTTTCTTTGAAAAAGACACAATCATTAATGGTATTTTGTGGACGTACAATGCACCTTTCGTAAGCATGACCAGATTCAGTCTTGATTCAGCTAGGTTAAGTCTGATAGATAATTCACACCTCAAAGTAATGTATATTGACGCTATCTTTTTGGCATTGCTTTATAACTGTGATTTTACTCGCTATATTGACTGACAAGACTTGCAATATTTAATATTTGTATTTCACTATCTTGTTGCAAAAATGAAGATTAACTTGAAACAAGCTCTATGTTGAAGTGACTAGCAAACACTCCAATACACCCTTGATCTCATTTCTGATAGCTTTTACAATAATCTTTCTGTGATCTTTCAAAAAATATCACACTGCTAAAGAACTAAGAATCCGGTGACCTTTATCATTTCTTTCGAATAAAAATTGAGGTTAGTAAATTTTCTGGAAACCATGAACTGAGAAAACCATAAAATATCACGATGTATTATTGCATATCTGCATGATTTTTTTGTACAAAACGAATTTTTGTTTTTGACTGATTTGCAAAGCAAATTATTTGCATTATTTCTGAAGGGATTTCCATTAGGGATAGATCCAGTGAGTTCCATTCAAGCATGAGTTGAGGCATACCTCAATCTTAGGCTTCACCCTATTCTAATAGACCCTCATATCCCGAGTAGCAGTTTCCTATCTATAAATGCATTAAAAGTAGAATAATATTGAAAAAGGTAATTATGAAAAAAGGTATTGGCCTTGCTTAAACCTGACGTGATTAAAATTTCAAACAGTCCAGACATCAAACTGAATTTTATTCGAAATATTAATTACTTTCAATTAGTTTTCAATATTTTCTAGTGATATTTTACGCTTCGACTATTGAGGACACTCAATAACAATTTGAAAAAATCCTTAGTTAGTTAAAAATGAGATCATAGTAAAAAGTATTTTGTAATAAAATTGATCGTAAATTGCGTCATTAATTAAACCATTGGAGGAATTTATTTCTTTTGTTCGGTTGAGAATTCTAAGCCGAGTTGAGAGAACCCTTGAAAAAATTCGATTGCTACTTTAACTAAACATCATTGAATTCAATTTGTAAGTCTATGTTGGCATTACAAAGAGATCGAGTTCAACATATTTTATAGAAAAAAGTTCGCTGCATTTGCAATGCTCTCAAATGTGCGTAAGCTTGCCGGTAACTTGTTGTTTTTGAAAAATTTATGAATATGGCTAAAGTCTTTTTCCCAAAGTTTCAAATCTGGAATTCACATTTAATTCACCTTAACTTAATTTGTGTGGTAAGAGTGTCAATTTTTTGTATTCTAAGAAAAGTGTGAGTTAAAAACCGCGAATTAACTATTTAAAACTTATGGAAAAATAACTTTTGCTTTGAAAAAAATATCTGCAACAGCTTCTTAGCACTATTGCCAAGATAAGGCTATTGAGCCAAAAAATGGTTGATCACCGTTCATGCGAAGGTATAACTGATAAAAAACGGTTTGAATTCATTGGCGCAAGGTACACTGGTAACGACACTATTCTACGTTGTACCAACAGTGTTACCACTAGTGTTTACACTGTTTGACANTATATATATATATATAATCTATCTATATGTACATGTATGTATGTTGCTTTTCTCTGAATTATTGAAATTTCTGCCAATGGTCTATTTATAAGTATTGCAAACTATAACGTGAATGTAAAGAATTATGTATTATTTGATTTGTACACATATGTGCTTACCAGATTTTTGCAGTTCTTAATATTCTTTATTAAATTATTAAGTTGATTTTTTCTAATTAATGCGTACAAATTGAAAAAACGCATAGACTTACACGTGAGTATCGAATTTCATAGTCTTTGTTACAACTTATTTCTTACTCGAGTACTCGAGTGCTGGACTTAAACATGATTCGATTGACCAAAGACTCTATCATATTTATTAAATTTCCCAATCAAGTAATATTATTCAGGTAATAACTCCGTAATTGCAGTTAACTGCAAATCAATTTAACGAATTGGCATTGACATGAAGCTATTTTACTGGTATTAATTTCCGTTGATTTTTAGAACGATGTTTATTAATTTTACAGTTTTTTGTTAGCAATATCTTGACATTGTTCTACAAACGTACTCAGAAAATGTGGTCTACCTACTAATTGGTTTATATTTTGTTCTTCTTTTTCACGTCAACTTTAATTTGTATGTTCCCATGTAATTCCGAATAAACTTCCGGCTCTTAGCTTATTACGACAACCCGTCTATTAATTTCAGCCTTCAGCCTTCGGTTAATGTTCATGAGCAAGCAATCTTAAAATGCAATAACTTCCGAAAGGGTTCATACAATATGTAGCAGGGGTGTAAGCAAAATAGAGTTTTCAAAATATTAAATATATAAACTGAAAATGATTCTCACCACACTAGCGCTTAATAATTTTTGATTTTTTGCAATATTTTTTATTTAATCATCCAAGATCAATGTTGACAAACTGACAAGGGGACATTCCGCCACATTCCCTCCCCTTCTGTACGCTACTGATAAGTAGGTATTTAAAGCGCCTACGTAATGAAGAAAACCTACCATTTCTGGTTGCCACTCTTTATTTCGCTCAATCTCAATTATTTAGTGTATTAAATTTATTAGAGGTTCTCCAAAATATCGGAAATTTAAATGTCACCTGCGTTTGTATTTGATTTCGGAAACGGAAGTATTTGTTGCTTTGAATTTGGGATGTAAGCAACTGTATTTATTAACCATTTTTGGATATATTTATAATTTATTTATAGACAATCATACTGCACCTGAGAAATATAAGAAATCAGAAAAAATTAAACTACAATTATAGTTAATAATTACGAAGTAATCACTTACAATTAACAAAGGTGGAAGGAGGACATTATTTTATGGCCCTATCCGTAAAACTGCGCACCTCTCTCTTATTTTATTCATAACTCGTTAAAAATTAATATTTTTGCTAGACATTTTCTGACATTATATATTCATCTATTACGCACATTTTTTCCAAATTTTAGGGGGTGGTAATGTGTGATTCCAAAAATATGAAAATTTTGTCGGAGCTATCTGACGGAAAATTTATTTTTTTCAATATTTAAATGACACATTCAAACTCTGCAAAAATATGAAGTGCATATCAAACAAATGCAACACTGAGTGTTACCTATTTTTTCTTTCATATCTTTGCTTATGTCATCAAAAATGATGACATCAGCAGTTCACAGTTTTATTTGTCCGTTGCTTGGAACGTTATATACGCATTTTTAAATTGAATCTAGGATTCTGCGAGTCAATATATTTCAGATACGCGTTAAATCGAATCGTGTACAGGTAGCAATTCAAATTTGCGAGTCGATCAAATCGGATATTGCAGTAGATTTTCACTAAAAGTGGTAAACAATTTAGTTCACGAACAGCATTTTCAAATAATTAGTTGAAATTAACATCTCAAGCTGTCAAATGACGTAACAGGTGTCAATCAATTGCGATTTATCAGAGATTTACTGCTTTAGCATTTCAATAATTGGTAATCAAGCCTAGAAATAATGCAATCTTGCTCTTGTTTTTATGTTGCACAAAGAAGCAGGTCCATTCAGAGACCATTTTGTGGTATTTGAACGTTCAACTAGATATGTGTGCAATGAATGAAGTTTGCCATGTAGACAATTCGGTTAAATTCAAAATTCCTACTTCTGTAGTTTGCACACATGTGTGACAAAACAAAGCCTTTTTCAAAATGTCCTATTTATAAATATCGAACCACTTCAGCCGTCCTAAATACAGCTTCTCAGGGTTTCTCCCGAAGCTGTCTGTGGGAATAGAATTTCTCGTGACCTCCAAACTATTTTGTAACATAAAACAGCGCTTATTTCTCTCTCATTTGATGACTAGGGAAGAGTTCAAATTATGGTAATGTGATAAGCTCATTCCCAACTAAACATATCGCAAAGTCAAGTGGAAATTTTAGACCGAATAAAGTGAGCATATTGAAGATAATTAAAAAAGGCTTGGAGAAAAGTGATACGGTATGAACAGCAGTGACCGTCGCGATTTCTATGGTCTTGAAATTATGTAGTAGATGCCAGAACTGTTTGATGTGATAAAATGAAGCCATTGCATGATTTTGAGGCATTATCATAGAAACTAATACGGGAAACGTCACCTGGGGCAATGTGTAAATAAAGAATTAATACCAAGTCTATAAATATCAAGTTATGCATGTGCATAGCATTTATTAAAATTCCCTTCTAAATTTACTCAATAAATGTAAAGAATGTACAATATTTGCAACGCAAGATTCAAATTTAATGCCTAAATCACATCCATTGTAGCCTTAATGCTATGCTGCTCTATGAATTGTTCACGCAATGTTATGGAAATCATTGACCACAATACAACAATGGCATAAATTAAGATGGAATAAATCAGGCGTCGTCGGAAGTTACAGCTGCGAGGCCAATCAGTAGATCGTAAAATTAACTAAAATCTGACCATGACCGTTATGTTCTTCAGGCACCATAAATGTTTATATAACATTAGTTGTTTATCGTCTCCAATTATATGGCATGCATCATTTGTTGGTAGCCAATATGATTCGGATGATAAATCACACCAAAGTTGTTATAGTGGGGTAGTACGAATTTTTACTGTATGCAACATTTTTTCAAAAAACACTATCATATATAAAAATATATTTATTTGGAGTTTTATGTTTTGTACGTCTATAGCAATTTTCTAATTTGTTGTTCTTGTGGTAGACAGGCACTACAAACGACACCATTTCAGCCGTGCGGATTTCACTATTTTGTTTAAAAATTGATTTCTGAAATGAAAATAAGAATTCAAAGATTTAACCAACTTTCTCATTCGTGAATTTTAGCTGAAGCCCCTTAGCTATAAGAATTCGTTACAGGTCGATGCTACAGCAGTATCTAAAATCTTTTGCAGCACATTCGTTTCATTTTTAAAATCTCCAATAAAATTATTGTATTGAGATAATATTCGATTCTGTAAACAAAAATAATACATAGTTAATATGAAACAAATTACATAATATATGCATTTTAAAATTTTTGAATATATTGATAATCATGATTTTCATTCTTTTCCGAGAAAAATTCCGATAATAAATATTAAATTTTTCAAAAAAGCAGCTTCAGAAAACCATGGTAAGTTTATAAATACCTAGAAAGCTACTATATTGATGAATATTATTAAAAATTTTGTGTTACCAAAATATAATCTCACCTAAATACAAATAGGGTAAAAACGGGTCACTTTCTTTGACACACCAGCCAACCCTGCGCATCTAACAATTATAATCTTTAAAAATTTCAATGATTCACATGTCGCAATTTTTATATTTTTCCTTAAATTTATAGTGTTCTTCCACCCCCACAATTATAAGTGACCCACCACCCGACATGTTTTCCACCCTGATCTTTGACCCACAGTTTGTTGTAACAAGTGCAATTTCTTGCTTATTGCAAACGATTAAATAATTGACCCTTGCAAAGATTTGAATAAATTCATCAATAACCTGATTATATCCCAAAGTTGTAAGCGAGCCAGGTCAAAATATGGGCAGAACGTTATCAAAAGTTTAAAATATAGCAAATTATTCTTGCTGAACTAAAAAAGATGTCTCATGGCCTGGATGACCTCAATTCCTTTGGACTGAGCGTTTGTGCTGTGTACAAAACTTACTTGGTAAATAAAGTTTCAAGTTTTAAATACATATCTTAATGAAAATGATTACAAACCACATGTAGGATCATCTTTAAAATTAAAGATTAAATTCAACATTTACTAAATACTTCATTCTTATCTAATAGTTATTGGTCCAGCATATATGGTTCCCCATCCATTTTTAAAGGAAACAACAGGGAAATCGAGTGAGACGCTCACGATTTTTTAACACTTAATTATCCTCTAGTCCCATTTTGTTACACTACTGTCGGTATGGCTTAGTGGGGCTTGCAGAATTATTTCCTTCATTGCATATGTCAACTGAAAATTTGATGCCCCATGTAAATGTATCGATCACATGAGCTTATATTAAAATTTATGTAAAATTCATCTTCGCCTTCTTATAGATTTGATAATTTTAATTATCATACAAATTCTAAGGTATTTCAATTTTTACATTTCAATACAAACATATATTTGAAAAAAATTTGTGCAAAGTGTAAAAAGTTTCAAAACACGAGATTACTAATTTTTAAACCTCATTGTCTAACTTCTGATTTCATATGATTAAACATATTTACTAGCATTATGTCAAAAGGAACGTATTTGTGAAATATTTGAAGACTTATGCCATTTAAGAACAAATATTAAGATTCTGATAATTTAACACATACAAAATGATTAATCTTAGAGAGCTTAGTATGTAATAAACAATGCTGGAATGTTTTTCAATTAGAAGGCAACCATTTTTTCAAATATTTTCAGCAACTTCCAATGACATCATCCAAAATGTTGCAATGGCTACAATGATTTTTGGGGGATGAAGAATAAGAATCTTTTAGTGATAAAAAATGACATTTTGTAATGGTGCAAAGTCTGTAACTTGTCCTGAGTAACGTTAAGAGGTTGCAGTCCCTCTTGAATACGAATGAGCGACAGTTCTATCCTCTCTAAAAGCTCGGATGTACATCTAGAACATTTTCCAACGCACTCTGTGAGTTACAGTTCTGCACGAATTAAATTGCATAGGATATTAAAGCGTCGTCGGTTTTTGTCTTCAATACACAGCTAAGCACAGAAAAATAACCGATGTAAATATATCTATGAAAGACCTGATGGCTTCCATTGGAGGTCGGTTGCTGAAGTGACTTTAAAATCGCAACATCTTTGTTGATAGGGTTTGGAACACCAAGTATGGAATGAAGCATTTCCTGTACATTGAGAAAATATAAACTCAGCCACAACTCAAATAACTTGGGATTCAATTTTAAGCATACAGAAATATGGCAACTACTACAACATTGTGATGATGAATTTCTGGCATCTATATCAGTGGTGCAGAAATGGATCAACAGGAATATACTGCATCGTAACAATTAGACAACTTTGACCAACGGAGAGTTTACACGACATAGATTTATTTGCAGTTCCAACATCATAACTGTAGGGAAACAGAAACCAGCGATTATTTAGTTTTACAACAAGGCCAAGTGTTGTGTGGATGTTGATATCCATATGATTCCATGTAGATAACAATTGCATTAATGTTTGCAGGGTTCTCAAAAATACATTAGATGGGAAAGAGTTCATGGTGCAATTCATCTTCAATGTCATTAGTCAGCTCACGAATGTGGAAAACAGGAACGTACGCAGAACTTTCCGACAGAGGGACGTCTCATTTGCGATCAAAATAAGTGACCAAAATCAAGGTATTCCTCTAACATTTATAAAAAATTGACAATTAGACCTAAAATACATTTCATCAAGTTTGTTTTTCTTGCAAAATTTGCTTTGATTTCTTCAATCAAAATCAATGCTGAAAATCTGGAGAGGGGGAATTTCAATAAGTCTCCTCTTGCATACGCCACTAGTTGAAATTATTGTCTACATCACAAAAGTTGGGCTTTACTTCCCCAACTAGTATTGGCCAACTGGAGCAAAATAAAACAGATATCTACTGTCATTACTACAACACTGTTTGTACAAATTGCTCAAGTGAACAACAGAATAGTTGCAAAAAAAACTTTTTGAGCCATACTGCGGTTATTGAGGTATCAAAATTATATCCGTTCTAGTGTTAATTTTAGAAAAGTTATTAATGGCTAAAATATTAAGAAATGGCTTATGGGAATAGATATCTTTGCCATCTGCGAAATACTTCAAGTACATGTCACAAACAATTGTTAAATATATCACAATTTCAATACTGCACATTTCTATGAACTTTGCAAGTATGAATTCAACATATCACACACGTATGTTTAATACTTTCAATTGGTCGCTTAAAACACTCAATTCTACGCAAAACATGACCGTCCATCCGAATATCCAGAAAATGCGAAATATTATCGACTGATTAACAAATTGAAATGCGTTTGCTATCAATATACTTTAAATTCGAATTTGTTCAAATTTCAATTTCGTCTATACAAAGAATATGTAAAACTATGAAAATGTTTTCAAAAAAATTCTGCTTAGATAAACTTGCTAATAGTAATAACCATATAGCAACTAAAATATTTAGTAGTTTAGATCATGAATTTCATGATTGAAAAATGATAAGAAATTCTGAAGAAAATTGGAAACAATCTTTCTACATATAGGTAAATCATAATAACTACAATAATGGAAAACGGCACACTACACTCACCCGAGAGCTTTGCATAAGGTGGAAAATGCACATGCACCATTATGTTATATTA
>CABFPE010000018.1:2355008-2368948 GCA_900660155.1 Hofstenia miamia | reverse complement strand
CCATATGATTATGTCTTCATAAGGTCCAACTGTTTATCCCTCATTTACAAACAATTTTCTTTAAGTGCATTAGGAAAATTGGAAATCATGGAGATTAACACAACTATTAAAAAACATTAGAGAGTGACATCGGGTACGCAATTGTTAGCCACCACTCGATTTGAAAAAGGTCCAAAACGTTAAGTAATACCAACGAATGGCCATTTTTATCTTATCAGAAAATGACGGATGTCAATCATCATTTCATAGGAAAGAGATTCAAGCCATTAAATATTCTGATCCGGCCGGGTTCGGGTCTATGCTAAGCCCATGTTGTCACTCTTTAAAAAACATGGACTTTTATTGCTGAAAATGTGTACGAAGATGTATTATGTTAGTGTTTGCTAGCATAGTCGACCACGAACTCAATGTTACAGCTCATGGCCTGAAAAAAATTATCCACGGTTTTTTTCACAGGTATATTATTTAATAAGAAATTTATATTACAAAATATATTTACCATTGATTTACAGTTCATGAATTTGTCTATACGGCCCATTTATTAGTATAATTTAAATCAAACGACTACAAAATGCAAGCAGCAAATCCCCATTCCTTTGATATTCAATTTTATTAATAAGAAAATTTAATGCAATAACTCATGGCATCCAGCCAGACACGACTTTTAGGAACACACTCGCAGCCGACTAGGGTTGCTTCGTTTAAATTACGACTGGCTGCTACCACACTAAATTGCCTGTAACAAAACGTGAATTGTTGTGCCTTAGGCACATGAAAAAATTTCTTAAGAAAGTTCCAATGTTCAGGTAATCAGATTATCTAAAGCCCGTTGAAGCAACACCCAGTCTCACATTTTCTCAATTTGTAGATAGAACACCCAAGTCCTATTGAGGAAACAAAATAAAGAGGAGACACTAATCTATCATGTACTGCTTTCAAATTTTGAATATCTCCATTAGTTAGTAAGTTATAGGCTCTTAAAATTTTTCCAGAAAACTAACAAAAATTTAAAGAAACTCCAATAAGCAGCTTAAGATTAACTTTAGCACGATTGAAACTTTAACAAAGTATTGCAATTCTCAGCACTTGATTGTATACAATGTTGAATATAAGCTTTATAATTCATAAAGCTTTCTAAAAAGATTCTGTGAAATATGAAACGAAATTTTGCTCATGGTGTATGGTCCAATGGAAACTATTGGAGCTGTTTAAAAATTTGACCAATTGCCAGAATACTGAACAAAAGTTGGGAATATTGTATAAAAAATGAATCCTCATGTAATTGTGGAATTGGAGCGGTTATTAAAGCCAAGGTAATGCCAAATTTGAAATTGTTAATTTATTTTTTCATGACAGTGAAGATTGTCAAAAGCTATGTATTGTATAGTGTGAGTGACGTATTCTTGTCGGAATAAGATCATAGGCAATCGTGACCTTGTCTTGAATGTAGATTTGTGGACGCAATTGTCCATCATGTCCTATTTGAATTAACGCATGCTGAAGCAGCAGGAAATCTGACAGCAATTGTTTGATTTTCTCCTGGATGCTGAACATATCGTTATTTCGCAAATTATTCCATTACCTCTAATGGCGTACAAGTAGGTTGTGCTCCACAGATGGGCTTTAAAGCCGAATTCTATTAGTAATTTTAAAATGATTAAATGTAGTTGTTTAAAAATGATCGATTTTTGTCAAAAATGTGCTTAGGCTTTTTTGGTTAATCATGTTATATAAGAAATTCCATATACCCATTCAGTCTAAAAACCATTTTTAAATCAAACTTGCATTATTGGAATTAATCCATAAACAAATATATTGGAAATATTGATTCTGATGTTGCTCTAAAAATGTTCACTATATGTAGAAGAGCATACTAAATTTTTTTGAGATTGTCCAATGAAAATGTGAGTAAATGTTAAAAAAACGGGTCATTTTTTAATACACTTATATTTGTATAAACTTCAGCGGTTTACAGTATTATATATGTAAACTATTAAAAAAGTAAATATTTTTGGGGTTGCATTTATTGTAATACAATATTAACTGCTTTAGAGGCGTTAAAATGTGAAACCCTTAAGTGAACGCCATTTTCGAAATATTTAATATATCTACTAATGCCAAATTCTCTATATATTTTTTTATTAATATGCACAGAACGTTTTTATTAGCATAAAATAATTTTTAAAAACTTGCAAATTTGATCTGAAACCAAATCATCTTTTTTGATAAATGAAAATTTTTTCTAGTCACCTCCTGCTGTTCTTTTTAAAGAACGATCACACAATATGGCTATAGGTGCATAGGCACCACCTAATCTTTAACAACAAATGACAGCTGAACACTAGGCTGTTCTTTACAAAGCAGATAATCTGCACGCCTAATGACAGGCAGAATTCTCACTGATCGAAATTTAATAAACAAGAGAATGGCTTATTTCCATATATTCCTTACCCTCCACAAGAAATAATAGATAAACACTGTCAGTACTTTGCATAGCTCTGTACCAGTGCGTAAACACTAGAAGATTATTTAGACAGATTAAGGCATTTAGCCTTTACTTTCAACACTTGGTTATGTTTAATTTCACTCTGATCTAACACCACGATAATGACGCGTCAAACATAATAGGCTAGCTCACAAATAACTCGGTGTTTATCTTCGTCTGGAAATCTCAACACTTCTACAAACTATTTATGCACAAGTACATGCGAATAAATTTTTAATTGCACTTCAGAAGAATTTCCATATAGAAATTTATCACACTAAAGCAATGCTACAAATATTTCTATGTACGTAAACATTTATATTATACAAATTGTTTAGTAAGGTATTCAGACCTACATAAATAACATTCCATTTTTTAAAGTTTTTCATTGCCTGCAAAAGTGTATTATTAGACAGCGGTACGTTTTAGTGTAACAATTTACTTTCAGTTCCTGAATCCCATTACACGTGGGTTTTTTTGAAATTCTCAGACCTGGGAAGGAGGATTGCCTCCCTTTATCTGAATCTGGATTGGATTATGATTTGAAACAGATATTTGCACAGAGATTTTTACATCAGTATTATCAATTTGAAATGATCAGAAATTTGCTACCATCATTATTTTCATGACGCCATCAAAATTTGGGGAATTTTTTTGAAATATGTTAAATTGTGTTTTAACAGTTGGAAATTATGAAAATCATTAGAATATAATATTCTTGTCAATTTTACATTCTTTTCTTCATACTAACAATAATAAGTGTTGCAAAAACTGAGCCCGTTTCGAAAACAATACACTATATAGAATGAGCAGAGGTTTCATTAAGAAAGCTCCACAACATTTTGAGCACCAATCAAAACTTTAGAAAGGGGAGCTGGAAATCGTCCCTCCAGTTGAATAGATTTAAGATGCTTGAATATATCCGAATAACGGAATAATTTTAGAAAAAAATTATTTGAAGCCACAGACTATTAACTCTACATATTAAAAACTTAGATAATCATGTGAAAAATATCATATTCAACTGCATTTACATATGCTGAGGTCGGTGTACCTGCCAATCCAGCCAACTGATGGATAATCAATCATTCTGAAGCCGATCCTAATTATTTAGACAGAATAGAAGTTAGAATTTATATAAATTGATTCATTTTGGGGCAAGGAAAAATTGTGTTGTGCATTGCTGTTTGTAAATACAGGGAAAAAGTTTAGCACTGCTACGAAAATATTGGGGCAAGGGAAGAACAGAAATTTTATGATAACTTCAAAACTTATTTTCTTAGTTTTGTTTGTACGCAAGTTAATTGCACCCTAACTTTGCACAAACTTTTAAAAATTCAAGAACATTCACAACCATGACTAATTAACAACAAAATGCAGTTAAAATGTTTCACATTTTCATCAAAAAATTATTTTTGTATTTTTTCAAGACATAATGTTGACTTTTTATATGGTTACTAAATTTTTCATTGGGAATTCTAAACTTGTGCATTTTTAACAAATATTTAGTTATTAGAATAATTTAATGTCGCTTGCAAATATTAATATTTAGTTAATTTTATTAACAATCACACTATTGATCATACTTGTGTAATACTTGAGAACCGCTTGATGAAATGTAACCATTATGGAGTCAGGCGTAAGTTTGCCCAGATCAGATTCCAACTCNTAACACATTTGAGTATTTACAAATAATGGATAACAATAACACTCACTTGTGATCAAACGGTGAGTAATAGCAGAACAAATGTTTAAAACTACTGCGATGTCTGAAATTCAAATTACGCAAACAAAATGGATTCCTCGTACAAGCAACCAATCAAAATACAAAGAATATTCAATCACTAATTGTACATTGCTTAACGTCGCTATATTACTAAATCGACACATAATATCAATTTACAAATTAGGGATGCAAATATACTACAATAGCTTCAAAACTTATTTTCTTAGTTTTGTTTGTACGCAAGTTAATTGCACCCTAACTTTGCACAAAGTTTTAAAAATTCAAGAACACTCACAACCATGACAAATAAACAGCAAAATGCAGTTAAAATCTTTCAGATTTTCATCAAAAAATTATTTTTGTATTTTTTCAAGATATAATGTTGACTTTTTATCTGGTTACTAAATTTTTCATTGTGAATTTTAAACTTATGAATTTTTAACAAATATTTCGTTATTATAATGGCTTAATGTCCTTTGCAAATATTAATATTTAGTTAATTTTATTAACAAAATGACTACAAAATGACCCAATCACATTATTGATCATACTTGTTTAATACTTGAGAACCCCTTGATGAAATGTAACCACTAAGGAGTCAGGCATAAGTCTGCCCAGTTCAGATTCCAACTCTGAATTACATAAAAGATTATTGACTGTAAACCTCTCATTTTAATATTCTTTGGGTAATTCCATGCAATATGAGGATGTTATTATTTTGTACATTCAAATTTAATTGATTTTTTTTCTGATGATATCTAAGAAATCTCTTTATACAAACGCAAACTATCTAAGGTTGAATATGATTAAATTGTAAGCGAGTAGTTATTTAAAAGACTTAAATTTCCTGTTCAGTAAAAAATTTAATTTATCAAGAATTGATTAGCTTGATTTTAGGATTTCCATTGAAACTGTCTCCACCTTTTCAAGTATACAATGGAATAGCTTGTTCCACCTAAGGTCACAAATAATGAAATGAATTAAAATCAATTAAATACAATTTTGAGAAACAAATTGGCCTTTATTTTTCTGAGGGATGGAAAATTATACGCACATTGTAAATAATTACTGTCTCCTATACAAACACTTTTTAGGTCATAGACTTTGGAATGTTTTTACTGCATTGTTTATTTTAGATGACTAAATAGAATACCTGCTTCAATTCTGCATTGTAATGTACTTTCAATAAAGGTCAAAATATAACTAGCAAGATGTATTATTTCAGCCTATTTGAAGGCTATGTACTTTCTTCAACTTTTTGTAACTTTCATCCAGTTTTTTTCAATGCTTAATTCAATTTGCTCGGGGTTAATAATTTTTTTTGTAGAGTGTAGGAAATCCGATGATCTCGTAATGGAGGAAGCAAGTTCGTATAAATTTACAAAGAAATGAAATTGCAAGTTTCCGAAAAAAATGGACAACTCTCTAAGGCCCACTATTGGGCCATATAAAGGCCAAATGTCCCAGAATTTTCTCTCTTTGTTTGAGTGCAAAACAACAATCACCTGATGAAGGCAAAGCCCTTATCCGAAAGCTCGATGTTGCGGGTTATTGAGTTAAATCCTACATTCCCAATGTTAGGCAGAATGCAAATATAGAATTAACACGCAGCTTGCCGATTTTCTAAGTCTGAATTTTGTAGATTTACATGTAACTCGATGACAAAAAATTGCCAGAATATTCAAACTCAACCCATCCACTTTTTAAGGCTCTTACAAATTTGTATGATGAGTATTGGAATAATTTAAACATACTCTTATCTTTCAAATGTTTCTATCTAAAAGTGGGAGTCCTTTCAACCTTAAATTCAACCCAAGGTGGACTCAAATTTCTCATGAACTTCAAACCAGATCCAAATTAGTAAAAATTCAAGTCCCCTTACAAATCCAAATAGGAAGAAATGTATTGAAAGTAGAGCTGTGAAAGAAAATGGCCAAATGCACCAAACCTGCAAAGGATTCCGCAAGTGTTAAATTTATCATTATCTGTCACAAAATTGCGTTAAACCTAGGTTTTTAAATACCCCTGTAATCCAATCACCTTTATGACGCCTTTATGGAGTACACAAAATCGTTTGTTACAAATGGTTTGGATTTTTTGCTTTTATTATTCGAAGGCCAATTGGAATTCAAATGCTAGCTTCCTACACTCTGTGAAGAGCTTTTCTAAAATTTAATTGCGACCATTTTTCTGACGTGTTCGCCATTAACTACTTCAAGCAGAAAGCTGTTTGAGTCATATTTCTAAACTATTTGCTTGGCTCAGGCAGTATTACAAAAACAAAATTTTGTGAAATTTATATCTGCTTCGAATTATTTAATTGGCGTTGTAAGCGGGCTGTACATGGTCGCTCATTAGACTTGGACATGTTCTTCCTTGTAAATGAAGGCCACATGAAATTTCTCTCAAATTGTCTAGCTGAACAATAATCAACCAACTTGACAATACATTGAATTTACAGTCAGTGTGTACACGGGTACAATGTACACAGAAATACTTTCTATATTATATGTTTGCATTCATCAGTAGTAAAAAAGTTTGATCTGTTCTATTGTCTTTTTTTTCTTTTATTCATGCTGGAACCTATATTTATTTAATACAAAATTTATTGCAATACTCTATACTATTATCCAGAATGACATCTCCCATCCACCTGATATGTAAATTTGTTAACGAAATTCCAACCCGATCTGAAACATAACCCTTAATAAGACCAAGCAAATTCAAGATTTTACACCTACCACTGGTTGGAATCTGAGCTATAAATGACTCGAATTAATATTATTAATACAAAATTTCATTATATTTATTTGAGTCTTTGTGCTTCACCATGGAGATAAGGTCTTCTTAACCTCAAAATTTCACCTCAATTGGATAAAATAGTGTGAATGCAGGAAGTACAGCTATGATACTTTTCATACTTCAGGAAGCTTTTAGTACACCAATTTGCTAGGTTCTTTTCAGCAACCAAATCAAATTACAAGTGATTTTCCTTTATATAACTATCTATTAGATGTCTTGAATTGAAGAGGAAACGTATTTGACGCACTTTAAGTGAAAATATATTAATCTGTATTCAGAATGTACACAATAAATAGTTTCATATATGGAGGCTTACAAAAACTGTTTAAAATAAACAAATATCCGCCTTTTCCTGCCGGAATCCTTAATTGATCAGGTGCTGTAAACTTCAAGGTATTTTATTTATTAGTTTCTAAATTATTTTTATTTAAATTATTTTATCATTAGCTTGCGTTCTTGAAATCTGAAAATCATTTCATTTTGATTTGATTTATTTCATTAGTTGTGTGATTCACAATATATATTAACGAAAAATTTATTCTACTAATAACTATATGTTTATTTATGTGATTGTTTATTTTCAAGAACATATTTGACTTTTGAATTAAATCTATCCAAAGAAAAGGCCATTAAATTTTCAGGCGATTGCAAGCATTTCAATTATGTAAAATAGCTTTTTTCTAAATACCACGTAAATGAATTTGAAAATAAAATCTAATATTTATAACATTTTTTTTTGAAGCATCGCATTCGAATTAGTGAAGCAATCGGGTCAAGATTCCAAGCCCGGTTACCACACTATCCGATGACCCTTTGTCAACCCATTTGAAAAAAAATCAGAAAAAACTGTTATCGTACAAAAAATTAAATTATACTGATGTGATCTACTATTGTTAGTACATTGTCGGAAATACAAAATCCCAAAATTTAAAACAAGTTTCCACTATTCAGAAAAGTTTTCCTTTCTTCAGAAAATTGAAAGAGGAACCCAAGTTTTCTGCAAATTATAAAAAGTAGTTTCCTGCATAGATGTTAATCCATTAATTTGGTCATAAAATATTTGGGTTGGTACTTGGTACATGCTATTGCAGGGAATACGTTAGCACAAACAAGTGTGGAACTACAATATTAGGAATCAAAATATGTGTGAGCATAGATTACGTTGTAAGTAATCTATGGTCGGAGGTAAAAAAGTCCATGATTTTAACACCGATATCATCGAAAAAGTAAAGCCTAAGTTACTGATGGATGTTATACCTAGTTGCTCTTTATGATTTTTAATCGAGTGTTAACTTTTAAAAAGTAGAAGAGTCCAAAAAACACATTATACACTTTTTCAACTAATTTCCGCTTCTGTACAGTACTGTTCAATATCTCTATTTGGCTAAAACTTGCTTGCAATTTTTTCAATATCACAACTATATATTTTTGTTCTGCATTACTTACACTTTTTTCTGTTTGTACTTTCTACACATTCGCTATAAACAAGTTTTTCAATTCGAATTTACAGAATGCTTGTTGCAATCAAAACCTCCAGAGAATAAAGCTTTACTGAACAGACACTCATATAAGTTAAAAGCGTTTTTAATGAAAAAGACAAAGTTAAATTAAATAGGTAATTTTCTATTCAGTATTAGAATTGAATAAAGTCTGGCGAACAAAACATCCGGCTATTTCAAAGACCTGCAGATAAAGCGCGATTTTATTGTCTTTGACCTACAAAATATTTGACCTAATATAATTGCTAATAATAGAAAGCTTTTTCATAATTTGACGTCATGAAGAATAATTTCTCTTTAATTAGAAATGATTTTAAAATTTCCTTTGATAGACAATTCATTAAAACAATTTTCAATTTGAGAAATTACTTTATTCTCAGGTGGTGACAATTTTCAATAATCGAACATTTTATTAAATTTTGTTATTAAATGTAGGTAATTATTGATTAGATGAATGCATCAAGATCATCTAAAACTAAGATGCACAAAAGCCATCAAATCTGTCATTAAAAGTATTTTACCTAAAAATCGAAGTTTTCTAAATACGCTTGCTACATTTACTAAAGAAATATTTTGTTATCTATGATTAGAATAATTTCGGTTGTTTAACTTTCAAATCAAAAGAGCATCATTGCTTTCTCAGAAGAGTAGGAAAAAGTACACATATGTACATGTACAATAAATTTGCATATAAAAATAATATTCTAAGTTTATTTGCACAGGTTTTCATGCATAAATGTAGGTCTGAGTTGTTGCAAAATTCCATGTTTGCGCATTTCACTTTTAGTCTACAATCTGGAATTCATGCTTTATTTAGAAAAATATCAATAGATATTGTTTTGTGATTTATCTATTTTCCAAATACTCCACGTTTATAATATTTAATGATCAAAAATCGATTCCGGTACTTNTGCACAAAAGCCATCAAATCTGTCATAAAAAGTATTTTACCTAAAAATCGAAGTTTTCTAACTACGCTTGCTACATTTACTAAAGAAATATTTTGTTATCTATGATTAGAATAATTTTGGTTGTTTAACTTTCAAATACAAAGAGCATCATTGTTTCTCTGAAGAGTAGGAAAAAGTACACATGTGTACATGTACAAAAAATGTTCATATAAAAATAATATTCTAAATTTATTTGCACAGGTTTTCATGCATAAATGTAGGTCTGAATTGTTGCAAAATTCATTGTTTGCGTATTTCACTTTTGTTCTACAAACTAGAATAATAAATAATTTTCCAAATACTCCACGTTTATAATATTTAATGATCAAAAATTGATTCCGGTACTTTTACGTTATCTCTCTAGACCCCCCCACACTCAAATAATTGCAAAAATATGATAGTTTATTAATATAATAATTATGGTCCTAACCTTAACACCAACCTATAACCCCAATCTATAACCCCATAACCCTAACCTTGAAGTAAGCAAACCCACATCTTAGTCCTAACATTAACCAAAACCATACCTCAAACATTATGTAGAGGGTTAGGTATATGGTTTGGGGTAAGATTAGGGTAATTTTGTCTAAAGCTAGAGTTGTGTTTAGGGCTATATTTTGGGATAGGTTTAAGGTTAAGGTTAGGTTAGAGTTAGGTTTGGAGTTAGGTTTATGGTTTGGGTTAGGGTTAAGGTTATTATAATAATGTTGATAAATTAGCAATTTTTGCAATTATTATGGGGGGGGGAGATAACGCAAAAGTACCCCTATTCTATTTAAATAATGGGGACTAGGCAAATTATAGCATTGCATTTATAACCACACATTATACACTTTTTCAACTAATTTCCGCTTCTGTACAGTACTGTTCAATATCTCTATTTGGCTAAAACTTGCTTGCAATTTTTTCAATATCACAACTATATATTTTTGTTCTGCATTACTTACACTTTTTTCTGTTTGTACTTTCTACACATTCGCTATAAACAAGTTTTTCAATTCGAATTTACAGAATGCTTGTTGCAATCAAAACCTCCAGAGAATAAAGCTTGACTGAATTATGCACAGAAAAAGGAAACACTGCTTACAGAAAAAGAGCAGTGTTTATCCTTGTCTAAAAATTAGTGTTAATTTAAATATAATAATACATATAGTGTCATTGTTGAGGCTACATATGTAAAATTTAGAATTTTTGTAAATTGTGAAATTAAAAATGCGGAAACTGCGCTTTGGCTGCTTTGTTAATAATGCGCTAACTGCAAAACTATTAGCTGACAATCATTTACAGATATCTAAGGCAATTACGTCTTCACTTATCTATGCAAATTTATCCACAGATAGTAACCCCATCTGAGAATTCAAGAGTGCGTTTGTCATACCAATATCATTTAATTAATTTTTCATGAAAATGTCCACCAGGGGATGGATTCGAATATTACATTTTCCATCGGAAATCATGTGTTCGTGAAGTGTAAATAGCCCTAAGCTCTTCGCACGTCAACAAATACAATGGGCGAGAAACAGCCTATCAATTCTCGAGGAATCATTTATTAACCATTTGACGCTCTTTTTATGCATTGGAATAAATTACTTTGAACTAAGAGTTTGATGCAATTCTTGACAAATTGTCTAGCATTCCACTTTTCCCTTTCTAAACGTAATAATGTTATTGAAGTGAAGCAAATTTTGAAGACAAGCTTTGGGAGTAATATAGGCCGGATTTACGACTTTTCACAAAAAATATATATTTATGTTCGAGAAAATGAGGTTACTGTCTCTTATCATTTTAAATTTCTGTATTTTGAAGTTTTGAAATGAGATAGTTAATTCATTTACAAATATGCACATTCATTTTGAAGATTCCCTACAAACATTCTTCTATGGGCAGGTAAACTGGTGAATCCTCGGGTTGCACCCATACCCGCACATCACTAAGGTCTTCTGTACTGGACAAAATATTTTTAAACTTAATAAATTAATTGAACTCCAATGGAAAAAAGGCGTTAAATACAAAGCCATTAAAAAAATAATTTGTTTTTTAAAGAAGAGCAATTATCACCAAATTTTCAGCTTAAACAAAATTTTTAGCCAAGAGAAAATTTGTAAATGCAGAGAGTAATTCAAACAAACACTCCTGCAACGTTAGTTTATAATCTGTTGCTCCGTACATGTGCGGTATTTTTTTAATATTTTCACACCATGTCTATGAATGAAAGTTTGAGGTTCCATTTGGTCATGAAGCCGCAATGAAAATGGTTCATTACTTATGTACATACTGGAATATTGTCTCATTAGTCAAAGAGTTTTCTCAGGTAGCAATCGTTTTCGGTTCAAAAACATAAAATGTCAGAGTCTTTCATTTCGACTTCAAAGCAACATTTTCATTGATATCAGTTTTGGGCATCCATGTAAAATAAGGTCATTTATATTTATGACAATTGTTTCTTGATCATTCCTTAATAAACGAAATTCTCAATTCGTAAAATAAAATGTTCTAATGAAAAATTGTATCAAGCTAACCATAAATGATATAGTGGCCAAAGCAAACTCTTACTTTGCTTAGATAATTAATTCTATTATTTTGAAAAAAGCATATTGAATAAATTTTATGCAATCAGTGTGCTTAAGAACATTTGTAGTAAACACTTACGTTGTGTGTAGTTACATTTACACATATACACAAACTAGATCACCAAGTAAATAAATGACTAAAAATTCGTTATCATTTAATGTATCTACAGGTTTTTAAGATAGTAATTAAGAAAAATTTAACGTAATTCAAAAAATTAGTTTTAATTAATAATTATTTAATCTCAAATTTTGCACCTTAACTGACTGATATTCAATCTTAATTGTGAATTTTGTGCTGTTTTGTTGATAATAATAATCATTAGAAAGGGCAAGTTTGCACGATTTACCCATATTACAATATCTTCAAAAATATTAATTACACAAATATATTGGTAATTTTTGCTAATTTAATAAGCACACTCTTTTAGTATAAAACATGTAAACGACTGCGTTAGTAATTTTGAAAGTACATTAAGCACTAAAACGCATATTTTACGTCTTTGCAAGTCGTTAACTTCTTTAAAATTGCTTTATAGATGTGCGTTCTAACATAATAATGCAATGTTTTAGGACATAAAATTACGGTTTTCTATAGAAAAATGTATATTAAAACACTAATATTATTGTAAATAATTTATTGTTATTTTACTTAAATACGTGATTACTATTATACTTTAACCATTTTCATGTTAAAATTCAAATTAGTTTTCATTTTGCGATGTTAACAAAAATTGCTTTACTAGACAATTACGCTGCTCAAGACACTTCTGTTAAGTCTTTTCAAGTACATATAGTTCTTAAAAAGTGCGTTTATATTTGGCGTCAAAAGTTATTGACGCACTAGTCAGCATGAGAATATCATAGTAATATAATTTTTTGTTCTGGCCATTCTTGGTTTTTTGGGGCTCCCTCTATCTATCTCTTGACTGGATTATGATTGCACAAATATTCTTCATAACAGCACTATCAAATTTGAATTTCAAGATACATGATACCAGCACTAATTTTGATAATGCCAAGTTTCAAACTGTGTGGATTTTTGAAATATATTTAATATTGGTATTACCAGTTGGAAGTGATGGAATTCATTAGAATTGTTTCATAACTTATCACAAATAATTGTCTTGTTTATGCTAAAAAACAATGAATGCTTGTAGCAAAATTTTAAAACCATGATTCATTGATATGAAAAATTGGATAACTACAAAATTTTTTGAAGGCATTCCAATGACCTTGAATGGTAGAAGGATGTCAAAGTTTGAGTAATAACTATATCTTGTAAATATTGATTCATACATTAACATATTAAAATCAGTCTGTACAAAGTTTTAAGTTATTTCTATTTGATCTTTGTAATAAACATATGCGTGAATTTTACCTGGGTTGCATTTGAAATTATAGAGTATATGTGAAAAAAGTATATATTCATCTTTTGCTTTAACAATTAATTCTCTCAGTTACAAAATGAGTTTCGCCAAAGTGAAGTAATTCTTGGACAATTTTGATAAGGATAATGTTCCGCTGCTTGCCATTTTTGATTTGACAAAATTTAAAAAGATTCAACCAATATTTCAATATGTTATTGCGGGTGCATTACAAGATTGAAATATAATCTTAATCACCAATAAAATATGATTTCAATCGATGGTAACTTACATTTATTGAACCGTTTTACTAAAATGAAACAAAATTTTAAAAATATAAGACATTTTATAAATTCAATATGCAGACATTAAAGAATTCCGTCATTATTTATTAGAGCCTCGAGCAAGTCCATATCAACATAAAATCATTGAATTACTTAAAATGCATTTTGTACGACAACCCATTTATGAAAATATAGGAAATAGAATTGCATTACTGATTTTCCACGTTTTTTACAGATAGAAATAATTATATATATATATA
>CABFPE010000018.1:2287371-2297699 GCA_900660155.1 Hofstenia miamia | reverse complement strand
CCCCCCCCCCCCCCCCAACAAGAATAGGGTCAATATGTAAAAAATTAGTAAATTTTCATTCAAACAATACTAGCATTTTTATCTACCTAGTCATACACTTAGGCAGACTGATATACATAAGAGGACTCCCGATGCCTTGCTTTGCACTTGACAAAATATGCAAAAGCAAATATTTTATAGAATCATGATTACTAAATATTATCAGGACTCCTGAAATAACCAACGTTGTCGGACCTCTGTCAACATTTTGTTGTAACATCACATTATTATCTATAAAAATTCGAAAGAAGATTTCAAAAACAATTATTTATGAAGAATATATTCTTTTAAATAGAAATATTTATTATAGTACATACATTCAAGGACACACAATGTCGACTGTTGCTTATAATTGATCACTGAAAGGAGAACTTACAGGGCATTTAATAAAAATCTTATTTACATTTGCAG
This sequence comes from Hofstenia miamia, assembly GCA_900660155.1. Taxonomy (NCBI): domain Eukaryota; kingdom Metazoa; phylum Xenacoelomorpha; order Acoela; family Hofsteniidae; genus Hofstenia; species Hofstenia miamia. The sequence goes on along the minus strand of CABFPE010000018.1, from coordinate 2,297,249 downwards.
CTGCAATAGCATACAGAAAACTATACAGTAACTAAAAAAACACCACTAGTACTCAAATCAAGATCCTAAAACTATGTAGATCACCCTCTGCATTATTTTTATTGACAAGCCATATTGTGAAACAAGTATTTATAATGAGAACGCTGATCAAAAATCGAACCAGCTATTTTGACACAGACATCACAACTTTATGATTAATGAAAACTAGATGATATTGGGATTCTTTTATCTAAAAAACTGAGGCGAAGTCAGCATTTCAAGCACTTTCTATGATTTTTGGTTGTTAAAGCTATCCTTTAAATGGATTCGTAGCAAACAAAAAAGATTCCACGTTTTGGAACCTATATGAATCCCTCCGCAATCATGTGGTGCATTCAGATTTGGAATGTCTCATATTAGTTCATAAGTTATTTGTGTTTAATTTGTTTTCAGAAAATTATGAAAAATTAAAAAATGTTAGACTTTTAAGTTTATGTCTTTTTAGAGATCAACCTAATTTCCACAATTTCATGCAATATTATTATGAAATTTGGAAATCCCTAGATATTGAAACATCTATTTGAGAACACGTTCTCACGTAGCGTTGCATGTTTTCTCTAAGCGTTGTTGTTTTGCTTGAAGCACTTCAAAATATTAACAAATTTCAATTAATATTCCAATTTTTGAATATTTTTTATTCTCTACATTCGAAATTTCATTAGAGCAACAACTAATCTTAGCTGATTTTTATGTAGATAGACCAACCACACCTATTAACAGGCTTACCGTTGTGTGTTGTGTACAGAACAGAACGTGTTTTGTGGGGAACAAAAATTCATTGTAATAAAACTTACAATTTCGCATTTCATTAAAACAATTTGGTCATTATATTATGTTCTGAATTGAAATTTCATGAGTTATTGATATCGACAAACTACACATAGTTTTTTCAAAATGTAGTTTGTCAAATTTTATATAATTTATTAATGTTAGTAAAATTTTAGGGTTTTCACTTCTACGAGTAGACTCTTACATTAAGTCTGATTTATAGATGTGTAAGCTGAGCATAGTCAAATAAACGTGGAAAAGTTGTGTTCGTATGTATATGCAGACACCAGTACTTAGAATTGTGCATCGCTTTACTATTCTTAAATATATATTGATATACCTTGTTGTGAAAAGTACAGAAAATATATATAGTTTAGGAATTTTGCAGTTACAATTAGTTAAAGTGTAATATTTAGTCAATTTCCAAAATAAAAAGACAGCAATGACAATCTTACTCAGCACCGTCATCTTTTCCATCTTCAACTTTAAGGATTTTTTAAAAAACAACCTAAAAATCAAAAGATTGATAAGCTAAAATAATATTTAGAAAATATTTTTTTGAATCGCTCACTTTAGATTGCCTTTATAATTAAACTTAGTGAATCCAAAATATTCTGCCTTTTAAAAAATGATATGACATCGACTATTCAGATAAGTGCTAAGCACTTTGCGCAAAAAGTAGTACCAAATCTCAATCCCATGGGACTTAATGATCCTGCAGAACCCTAATATGCACATACCAAGCAATAAATATAACGTCACTTATATATGCAGGAATTGATACCTAGAGAGAATAGGTTTGGCACATTTAACCGTGGTTGGGGTTACTGTTGTAGTTCACAGACTGAAAAGTGGGTAAAACCATGATCAGGTTTCGCACTTTTGCTCCTAGAAGTGTGATTACTAAGGCCGCTTAAATCAGCATCCGCTGGCGATCCCCAGGCTGCCTTATTAAGATTATTTGGGTGTACTATATAATTTTTGTGTCTACATACACACGCCGCCGGTAATAACAAGCAAATTAACGTCGCAGAAGTCTGCTTATTAGTAGATTTAATGGCTCTGTTGTGTTCAGTTGTGCATGTTGTGTGACACAACTTCGTTTGTTGCTGTGTGAAGAATCTCACAAAACGGCAAGGCTACTTATTAAGGTGTGCTCCGTAATCTCTGAATTTGCGTAAATCACCTCTCAATAAGACTGCGAAAGGTCGCGGTTTAAGTACGAAAGTGAAAGAAGAGACACTTATTCTACTTTGTGGCACTATCACCTTATGGATATTCTTATTAGTTTGTGAGTTATAAACGTTTACATTTTTTTTAAAATAAGCGCACAAAAAATTGGAAAATTCCTCAGTAAATTGACGTTAATTTTCCTTAATTGAAGATTTAAACTTCCCATCTTGTAAAATACATCTTCTTTGCACTACATTTTACATTTTGTGCATTTATATATCGATGTTAATCTGTAAAATAATACATAAGACATTTCAAAAAAACACAACCAAATGATATGCTGAAGTACAAAGAAAAAAAGTGGTTTGTAGTGTTCTAGAAGTATTGAGATACCCATTTTGAGGTTTCTTTCATACTATCTTGATACGTATGTCACTCGCTAAAAATGAGTCACATTTTTATAAAGTAAGATAACAACAAGTAAACAAAATGTCGGAAGCATCGACAACCATGTGAATGATTTGCCCTCATCGTATTTACTGCTTGCGAAAGTGTGGGAACATTAAGGAAAAGAGCACAACATTGTCCTTTCATTGTTAGATACAATGAATATAAATTGTTTCTTTTATAAATAACTTAAACATAATATGTACTATACATAAATTTTTGGAAATTCAAAAACATTGACCATACATTTCTAACATGAATGACATTCTTTGATATACTTTTGATCAAAACGAACATAAAATTATTGTGTGTATAACATTTTTCTTGCTCAAGAACGAACCCAGGCATTCAAAGTGTATATATAATATAATAATGCTACAACACATAGGTCGGATAATCGGTTTGTTACAATGTTTGTGCGCAGAAAATTGTGAATTTGTCGAAGACATTAGAATTATCTCTCGGTCTCACAGTACTGATTGAGACCACAGCCAATATAAAAAGAAGTTCTCTTATATTAAGAAATAATACATAATCAGCATGTGTCTGTAACAATGAAGAAATGTTTGTATCTTCGATTTGCAAACAATTCTTTTTCCATCTCCGTAGTTCCCTATAAAAATTACTTGCCTGGGGCAAAAACTTTTCCCATTTAGTCAACCACACCTGCTCTAGATCAACCAAATCCTCTTCAATTTTTGATTTGATGCTACCAGAAATTAGGGCGCAAAGCTCCAATTGCGCTCGTTTGTCTGTAGTAAATCGCTCTGATAATTCTGCTGAGACAAATCTAAAAAAGATGTGACCAATGACCTTTTGAAATATTCACTAATCTACTCTGCAGGTACATTGGCTCGTAAGGTCTGCTTTTGACATGTGTGAGGTCAACTTTCTTCGCAGTTGACAGACTGTAGCAGTTCCTTAGCTATACTGTAAATGTGTTCAAAGCAGATATCTACATCTTCTCGAATTTTCAGATAATGACAAACTACTTTATCAATTTTCTTAAATGCAAAGTAAACCTCTATGTGCTCCGAGTGCAGGCATGACACTATATATGACATGTGTTACTTTTTATTTTTAAATGTTGAGTTATGTTTTAATATAATATACATAAAATATAACAGTAAAGAATTGTTTTAAATATAAAAGTTGTTGCTCACAAAATATTTTTCTAGCATTAGTTGGCCATTTTTTAATAATTAGATGTCATACGATGTTAAATAGATTAAGAACCAAAAAAATAATGTTATTTCGTATATTACTTGTGATTTATGTGCAACCAAAACACTTTTGACAAATTTTGTAAACTGTTTTTTCTGAAAAGAAAACGAATTGAAATTTTACTAAATTAAAAGTGCTGATTCTAATAAAAGTACACTGTAACATAACACTAAAAAGGAAAAATGAGGTAGCGGTAGGGTTGAGTGTGCCATGGAGGTGAGGTGGCTAGCCACCCTGTCCACCCCCTAAATTCACCCCTGTCTAGTGTTCAGATCATAAGGCTGTCTAATGCACATGGTAATTTTAACTATCTTGAAACATATTGTTTTCTTAAGACATTCTGTGTGAATGCCGTTCAAGAGCGCTAAGCGCAAAGACAGGGTTTTCAAACCTTAGGGGAAAAACCAGGTGACAAATTTAAGACAAAAAAGAAAGGCGAAACAGTTCTCTATTTTGTGGTATTTTTAAATATCTTCATCACAGATTTTGAACAATTCCAAGTAGAAATAGGGCTAATACTCTACTATAAACTCAAACAGAACTTTTGTCTATATTTTTATTTGGCATTTTTTTAATAAAATATTTCTTAACATTTATCATGGAGAATTTCCTCCGTTATTGTGAACAGTCATTCTATCTAATGAAGGAAAGCTGGCAGAAGAATAGACGCTATCTGTAATATCAGATCTTCTTCTCATGGCAAAGTTAGCTTCGTCATAGTTCTTATCGCATTCATTGTCAGAATAAGCAAGTCTTTGGCCACCAAGTATTGAAAGACGAACTGTAGCCATTCTCTTCATGCTTTGGACATTTGGATTTTGAGCTATATTACTAGACTGAAAACCATTTACAACAGTGTTATTATTTAAGTATTCCATTCCATCGTCTAAAACAAAATAAGAGTAGTCATTGGCTAATAGTTGTTCTTTTCGTTGACGTTCCAAGAAATCTTCTATTGCCTAAATATTAGCTATTAACAGAATACTGTAAAATATTCCTTTTATATAAGCCAACAAAAAAATTGCACGTTAGTAAATATAGAAAATCGAAAATTTAAGGTTTCTATGAGACCAGCAATTTAAATCACTGTCACAGCAACATTATTTTTTCAATGTTTTCTTATACGATTCAAGCAAGCTTAAATAAAAAACATGACAAACCTAACCATAGTGAAACTCCAGTATTGAGTAAATCCAATACTGCGTATGTATTCATTGTCTCAAATACTAAAATAGGCCAAGTTGAAAATAAAATCTAGTAGTGCGTAAAGGATGTTGTGGAAAAAAGTAATTACAGGGTATTGGAGTTCAGCTGTGCAAATCTAAATACACATAAATATTTATAAATACTTTCAAATTTTTTTCAATTGATTTTTAGCCATAGTTTTTGTAAGTATTTCTACATATCTTTTTCTTAAAAAATCTGTACTTAATACACAAAATGACATTAAGCATTGAGTTAAAATTGCTCATGCATTTCATTTAATTATGTTACTTACTCTGACTAAATCTGTGTGATTATTGATTTTAAATAGTCCACCAATTACCAGTCAATTTGAAAAAGAAAGGCCAGTTATTAATCAATTAATTGAAAGAATCATGTTTGAAAAAAATTGTGTTATTTCCCTACACTTCAAAAAAATCAAAATTTTGTTAAATGTTTTATTGTTAAGTGATTCTTTACAGGTGGTGATGTGTTCTACTAATCGCCAGTAGCTAATGGAAATTATTTAGTACGACATTTTGCAGCCATATTTGCGATTTACTTAATCTTACGCCATCTGCGCATATAACACCAACTAATTGAAAACTTCATTGTGGAGATTAATGAATCACAAAAAATTGTCCATTACCAATCAATTGTCATGCATTCAATTTATGAATTTGGTATTAAGAAAAGTGTGCTTAACGGTAAGAGTGGCTTAGAATGTTTACATGCAATTTCAAGCTTACCTGTATCTAACAAAATGTACTTTTTGCCATATGAAAAACACACTTTGTCTGCACACCCAAGTTTGCAATTTAAAGCAATTTTTTGGTTGGATCAAGAGGTGAAAGATATAGAACATATATAACTGGATTGGGTCAATTCAATTTTCAATTAATGTGGGTCATGATTGGAATATTGATGCCTGCGTGCAGGAGGTTCATATATTGTTTTGGTAATTTTTTAGATTTCAATATAAACGGATATTTACATTTTCGTAAACATTAGGTATTTTTACTATTTAATGCGTTATGTATATGTTTTATGAATAATTCCAAAGTAACATTCCGTGTTTAAGCCTAAGTCATGTTCGGGTAAAGTTCAACACAACCTTGTATGGGTCAGGCTCATTAAAAACTCAATACCCCTTGGAAGTTGGGTTGGGCCGGGTCAAAAATCTTGACCCATTTACAGCCCTGTAGTATACTAACTGGTATTTTGTTATTTCACTGATGTGATCAAATAGGCACTGACTTTGTACAGAGTTTGTAACTTCGGTTCTGATAAAGTTTCTGATCTCCTAATAGACTGTAAAGATTGAACTTGTACATAAGTAATGAAAATGGGTTTAATCATAGTATAAAAATGAGTGTCTCATGATTGCGGTATGCACATGTAAACCTTGTTATTAATATATGATTAGCTTTAAAACACTGATGTTGCCAGTTAGATGTCTCATTTTCCAAAAAATAACACATAAGACTTGTTATCAACTGTTAATCAATGTTTGCATGGATTGCGGTTGAGGTCATAAAGTGTTGATGCATATTGAAGCATTTAACAATTTTGGTTTGTTTGCTCGGAGAAGTAATCATTACTTGTTCAAAAAGAATGCTTATCACACTCTAAAATGAAATAATGTATAATTTTCAAAATCAAGTGGGTTGATTGCTTCTAGGAAAGGCATATTGCATGAAATTTCTTCACTGTAGTAGAAATAATTTCTTTTGAAACTCAATAACAAGCAAGCCTATATATTTCCTAATGCATGAAAAGCGATAAAAGAGAAGAACTGGTCAATTGAATTTTGCAATTTTCCTTTTAATTTTATTAAATCGAAGTTCGCCGTGTTGTTTTAAGATTCTCAAGATTTAGACCGTTTTGTGTCTTTCATTTATTTTTATAATCCTCTTCAATCGCGGCGCCTGGATAGATTTGATCAGTATTCATTAAATAGTAGTTTGGTGTTTTATCTAGTTTTGGAAAACATAACTAAAAATCTAAAATTCTTAGCCTTTATTTTCACCAGTGAACGTAAAATATGATTATATATATATATATATATATATATATATATGTATATACATTCACTTTTGTCGTCGGCGATCACCCCAAAACACCCAATGCCATAATTTATATATAAGAAATCTTTCCTCAAGTAAACTGATGGTTTCCAAAAAATATGAATTAAATATGTAGGGCATTGTGCAAAGTTAATAGAAAATATAACATATCTACTATTAGTAATGTAAAATGGAATATTCAATGCATAACAATGATTAGACCAATGCTGCAGTTTCATTACTTGAAGGGTGTCAGCAATTGATTAAACTTGCATATTACATGGATAATCCATTTGGAATGGGAATCATGGATGTAACATTTCACTACATGGAAGATCTTTCATGTCACTTTGACATGCATGTACATCCATGTAACTTAGATAAATTAGCTAACATAGATTTACATGCAAGTACACTCTACCCTGGTCATACATTCAATGAAAAACTTAAAATTATTTCAAAGAACTATAATAAACTTTGATTCCTCAAAATACTTTATAAAACTTCAAAGATCTTAAATGTAAATTCAAGTTAAAATTTTAGTATGCCAACGCCATCTAGTAAAAGCATTCAGCATTGAAAACAAACCTTGTATTATAAATATAAAGCTGAATATCCAATTACATTAATAAACAACACTTATGTTTTTCAAAAATACATACAAAAATAATCAAACACATTGCAGTTTAGCCTTAGTCTGAGAATAATGTTGCAATTTCTAGGCTCATTAAAAATATAATACGAAATTATTTATAATTTCATGATATTNTATATATATATTAGTTCGAGAGTTCGCTGAAAATTATTGAAGTTCGTAGTAAAAGCTTGCGAACGTTTCCAATTTGATAAAGTGAGTGAAAGTTCATAAAAGTTCGGAGACAATTACTGGTTTCAGCAGCCGAAATGAAGTTTACTTAGTCATCAATACCGGATTAAGGGGTAAGCCCAAGGGCCTGAGCCACCAAAAACCACTGAAACGAGAGGCCACCAAAAAACTTGTTTTTTCATAAGAAAACGGTATTGAGGTGCTAGGTGAGTGGCGTCCTTTTCCTTGCAGAGGTGACTATTGAGTGGGGGACAAGGGGACGCGTGTCCTCCTTTAATTTAGAAAGCATTTACATATACAATGTCCCCCTTTACGCCAATAGAAAAATTTCTAATTTTCTAAACAAATTTGGATATTCTATAGTTCAAGAAACAAAATTCTTTTCAAATTTTCAGAATGTTGAGACTGTGCAGTGTATTTATATCCTGTGGCACAAATATCGCTTTGCTTTTATCCTTTATATTACCAGTTAATTAAAATTCAGTATGTTTTGATGCTGTCTCTGTCCCCTATGTAAAAAAATCGTATCGCCGCGTTTGCGTCCTTGAGAGATTTGCTTACTTCAGAGGGCACTCTTTGAATTAATTTTCTTAATATTTTAACTTGCAAATTTCAAACATTACGAACTTGTAGAGGTGATTGATTTATTTATTAAATTTCATTAAAGGTTGTAAATTTTAGCTTTGAATAGAGTTCATACGAAGTGCGAATCTTGGTATATATATATATATATATATATATATATATTATTTCTGCAAATTTAAATGTTGGTAGGTACTTACTTTGTCATAAATATTATTAGCCGACGACTTCAATTTTTTTCTGTCTGCAAGGCCTCTTCTACCTTTATCGTCAAATATCACAACGAGTACACACAGTGTTGCAAACAATCCAACGCCCATCAGTATTGGACCGACATACCTGAGATTATAAACTAGGGAAAACGCTACATAATGGCCAGTGGTAATGTTCTTCGCAGTCTTTGGAACAGTTTTAATATCTGAATGTCCCATTAGTTTTGGAGAAAAGAAAGACACTATACACATTGTAAGTCCAAAAATAATAGATGTAATTGCAAGTAGAACAATAGATATAGTCTGAAATCCACAATTAATCCTCGTCTGCTTAACAGGTACCGCTTTCCTTCGTGGGCGACTGGTATTTGGTCTACGCAAGCGATGCGCAGTGGGAACTCTTGTGTTCATAAGCGCCATGTTAAATGCTGAGTGATAATAAGCTAATGTATACCTACACCTGCTGCCTAATGAATATTTTACTAATTAGAACAAAGAGCACCAAGGTAAGGGAATCGTAAATTTTCTGATAACGTTTAATGTACATACCAGATGTTCCATTTATTTTTAATTATTTCTAATATGTCAAATGCAAAATGATTTGTCAACTTGGAAAAGAGTCACTTAAAGTTTCGTAATAAATAAATGAAACGAATCCGATATTTTTAATTTGTTAATTGAACCGGTATTTTGTATCTTCCATATTTTCTGCAATGTATGTTCTTTACAAGACTAAATTATATTTTATTTTAACTTAATGAAAATGGTGGTACAATTTACAAAATTAAAAGATTACTCCAAATTTTAAAATTAAATGTTATTAATATTATAAGACAACGGTTTTGCGCGATAGATTTAATGTTTGCGATGCAGATAAGACATCTTAAATTTAGGAAACTTGCAGATGACTGCAGCTTAAATGCTTCGAAATCGTTATTTCATTTAATAAATACATTTATTAGACAATTTAATTCATTAATAACTAAACTTTCCAATTCGATATTATATTTTTTCACTAAATTATGAGTAAAATATAAGTGATGGCAAAATTAGAGTCAGTCTGCGTTCCATGCTGGTGCCAATCCCATTGACAATTTGGCCACAGGCTTACAGTCTTTACGACTGGGCCTAGTAAATTCCATGAGACTAGAAGAACCCTACCGATTTGCTTAACTTTTTGTAGTTGATAATGTAAAAATATCTTCATTTCACAATGCTTTTTGCATCACATTCTACTCATTCTCATTATTGATGTATTCATTTCTGCGTTTTTTATAATCAAGTTAAGAATGTTTTATTGCTACAGTAGCAATAATGATATATATATATATATATATA
>CABFPE010000018.1:2252289-2265220 GCA_900660155.1 Hofstenia miamia | reverse complement strand
TATATATATATAACAATATGACATTACAAAAAAGTTTTTAATTTTTAATAATTATTGTGAAGAAAGTTAACTGATATTGCATTTATTATCAGATGATACATGTAAATTAATATAGCTACACAAATATAATATTCCAGTAAAATTTAATGATTTTATTTATTTCTTAGATTGAAATTTTTAGATTTAAAAATTAAGTATTCGAATAATGTCGTTGTTTAAGCTTGCTCATTAATTGTTATTTCACAATTTGCAAATAATATCAATTTTAAGTAAAATATAGTAATGATAAATGTAGATAGAGAGCGTATAGTAGCGTATGCTTACCATAAAACGAGGCCACAAATAATCTTTCATTGAATGCTCTTAAGCTTGTTAAGCAATTGGCATTTATGAATAGTTAATTCAATAGCTTACAAGCTAAAGTGTGTAATTCTATGAGCGAACTCTTTGCTTTCAGAATCTAATGTTTGAGTAGCATGTTATGGGCACAGCGAACTTAACTACACTTGGGCTGTTGTTAGACATATCTGTTTTTTTGTGATGAGACACTGGCCGCAGGTACGGACGGGTGCATATATTTATTATCACGTGTAGCTGGGTATGGGTATGGGGAACCTTTTCATTCCACATTATGTGTTATTTTAAATATGAATTAGAAGTAAATTGTTGAAAAAATTAAAATATAAGGAGCGTGAATTGCATCCGAATTCGAAATTTATAAAAAATTATTAAAAATTTTGTTGAATAGCAGCAAAATAAAGAAGTATATATTGACATTAGAGAGGTGTTCATTGATCCTATAGTTACAAAGTGGTGCTTAGTTTCCCCGATGTAAGAAATTCCCTTCTTCACAACCATATTTATAAAACTAACATTTTTTTCGATTGAATCTTTGTTTTTATAATAACTAAATGTTTTCTTTGATTGTAGAATTGGTGCTTGCTTAGTTAATTTTAATGATTTTAAATTAAAATCGTGCTTTTAAAAGGTTTTGTTGATTTTCAACATGTGGTAGTTTCCAAAATATTGCTATTTTATCTTGGCTGCATTAAATAGATTTTGAAATGAAAGCTTGGTCAACAAGTTCTATTCTAACATTTCGTACAATTTGGACATTGATTTAATCATGTTATGTAAAATTGAAGATATTTTAATAATGCGATTTAATGAGCACTTAATTGTGTTTATCTTGCAATTTGGGTCTCAAAAATATTGATAAGAGATGTATAAAGTGCTATTTGATTGTTTGCGATACATCTTTGTTTCTTAGTAGTTTTGGTTTAAAGTTTCAAATTTGTTACATCTAGAAAATTAACCTTGTGATTTTGTTCATCTTCTACTGTAAACTGTATTATATATATATATATATATATATATATATATATATATATATATATATATATGTATATATATATATATATATATATATATATATATTCAAGTATATATGTTTTTTGAATATGACGGAAGTCTATAAAATCGATTTCGATGTGCTATCTATTATCACCAGTACACAAAATATGCCGGTAAATAAATGTACATTCAATTCAACTACACTAAATATAGAATGTACAGACAATGCACCAGTACACAGCTCTAGAGTTGCGCAGGAAGCCCTCGAACAGCATGGTGTGCTATGTATGATCGGGAGTGCGTACTCGCCAGATTTAAATGTATTGAGCAGGCTGGGGAAATGATTGGTAGAGGACCGTCAATCCCAAGTCCAAAACATCAGATAATTTTGCCAGGCCATTCTGGATTAATGGGATCTCATTACACTAGAAATACTCCAAAATCGTTTTGAAAGTTACTGAAGAAGTTGTCAGGCAGTTGTGTCATATTGAAGTACAATTTCTTATTAACCACCTTCTTTTGTTGTATTTCCATTCAAGGACATTTATTTAATAACTTTTCGCCTTGTATTGCTTTCCAGTACTTGCAATATTTTCTGTCCAAGCAAAGTTATCATACAGTTATTTTTTCGTAATTTCGTACCATTTCGATAATAAATTATTTTGCATGCTTAAAATGAGTTCTTATTGGTTAGAATGCAAATAGAGGTGTGAAATATGCATGAACTTTAACTGCACAACTATTTTTCCTTATACGTGAATGTAATTAATGCAATTGTCAAAAATCCATTGAAAATTTTCAGTGTTGGAATTTTTTGGCCATGAGTATATATATATATATATATATATATATATATATATATATATATATATATATATATATATATATACACATATGCAAACGTTCTTAATAAACCATAAACAAGACATTGTTTGGAAGCCAAACTGAACATAAATAGCTTGCAGAAGATCAAAACTCACAAAAACGGATTGATCAGAAAACCAAATTTGTTTTAATCCAATCAAAAAATATTGCTTGCTTGGATATTTATAGCAATGATCAAAGTCTAAACAAAGAATATTATTCAGGTTATAATCTGTGGTGTGAAAATAAGTAGATATATGTGCGTGAGTACATATTTTTAATACCTTGCAAACATTTGTCTGAATATTGCAGACATCCAAAAAATTAATGTGGTCTGAATATGTGTATTTTCATTGGATTTATCAAGATGACTTTTCATAAATGTATTGATGTTGCTTTAATGACATTTTATAAATATCTAAATGCCTTTGAGTTGTAAACATTAATGTTTCACAGTAATGTATTCTAAAACAAACATTGTCCAACAATTGTTTATATTACTCACAGTTTTAAACTTTGCAATATTTATTAATCTTTGCTCTTCATTTACTAATTGCGATAACACATCGCAAACCATGTCCAGCGAAATCAGTCGGGGAAGACTTGTCGCTTTACACATACAATGTGCAATATCTGCTTTACAATTTACATTTGAAATGGTGCTAGCAGCTTCTGCTCACGGACTAACTGCTGAAGCAGATGCTGCAATGCATGCAAGAGATGCAATCATTCTAGGATCATTCTTGGCCTATCACTTTATTGGAAGTGATAGAACTCTTAGAAATACATATGGGTGGTTAAGAGTGGGTGCTCTTGGCGACTTGATTGCAACAATCTTGGTCATAGCCTTGGGATGGACGCTTTTACCGCATGCAATCGAGGATCTTGTAAAGACAGAAGAGGTAAAAAGCTTAGCGTTGCGTTGTAGAATTTCAATAAATAAATATTTAATCATTATAACATTAATAATGATAATAATGATGATGATAGAAAGTGCAATCCATGGTTCACTACTGGAGATCAGCATGGAAGATAAGAACAAAGACATACACAGAAGGCAGTAGATCATTTGATAGGAGAATGTGAGAAGTTGGTGCAGAAGGAGTGTAAATTCAGATATGACAGGGTAGGACGAATGGTACTTTGGACCTTGAGAAGAATGGGCATGAGCATAAGCTACAGAGTAATTATGTTATTAAGTATTAGAAGGTTAAAATACTATAGTAGTTCAACATACAGACTATCAAAGTGATGGAAGCAAGGAGGCCATAAATAGTAGTGGTAGATAAAGAGGAAAGAATTGGAATAGTGATAGACAAAGATTAACCAATAGACATGAATGTAGAAAGCAAGGAAAGTAAAAAGATAGATAATTACAAGGAATTTCCTGAAGAAATGGAAAGGTTGTGGAGGTTAAAGGTTGAAGTAGTTCCTATACTAATTGGAGCATTAGGAGTAGTAAGTAAGAATCATAATACATACATGAAGGAGTTAGGATTTCCGTCTTGGATAGGGATGTTAGTATAGGCCCTGAGGGTAGTGCTCAGACTCCCTGAGAACTGGTAAGTTCCCCGAACTGAGATTCACACCAGCTTGAAACTGTGGAAAGGATTACGATGATGAAAGTTAAAGCAAGTCTACAAACTAACACATGACAAAAATACTTACAAAACTATTTACATATGCATTATTAATTAAACAACAATTTCAAAAGTAATTCGCCCATGAGCTTGAGCTTATTATCTATGCATAATAATAATAATAATAATAATAATAATAATAATAATAATAAGAGTCAAATGAGTCAAAATTAATTTCTTTGCAAAAATGTAATGTAAAAAAATTACAAATAATGAAAACATAAACAAATCCAAAACTCCATAAATTAATAAACACAATTTATAATGATAGAATCAATGGTTGTTTGAATGTTTATGTTGGTGTTCACTATTTGATGTATGTTTCGAATGCATGAAGTGCGTTAATATCTCCCAGTATAGATTGCTTAATAAGAAGTGATTTCTGTAGTTTTTTAAAAAAATTTCAACTACGTGTGATATCATAGTCTGCTCCAAACATCTTCAATTTCTCCAATAGATATCATACGATGAAATATCCAACATATTTTATTGATTATTTAGAAAGTTTTTAAGACCTTGAAGTAGGTAAGAAGTATTCTTATGGAAGCAAGTTTTTCATCATCGATTTTTCGTAGACTTTTTCATGCATGGATTTACAACATTAAATGTTTGTGATGTACTTTTCATATACAATAATATAAAGAAAATTGTATTATAAAAACGTACATACTTTTATTTTCGAAATATATAAGTAATTTCATTTTCTTTAGCACTTTGCTTAAACCGTAGCTAAATACAATTAATATACTTCAATGTTGCTTAGCAGTGTTTGCTGTATCTAAATATTGAATTCATTGTATAACATGGATTTAAAATATAATATCTGACTCATGTTACATATGATACTTTAATAAAATATTATTGAAATATTTATCAATTAGTTGATTTAACAATTCTATATACATTACAGAAAGGAAATATTCAAGATTTTATAAGTTTTAGATTGAAGATAAAGACATCAATCTCCTCCTCATTGTCTCCGTAACAAGTCTAATGGTGCGTTTGGCATCATTTGCTCTGGCCCCTCAATTGTCAACTGAAGATTCTGAACTATTCACAGAAAACTCTCAGAATGCATTCAAAAAGATTATCAATGGAATTCTCCATATTAGTCCTTCCATATTACCTCTTTCACTTTACACAACAATTTATATTTTGAGAATATATTTCCGAGGTATAGATGTTCACTTCTTATAATTCATATTATTCACATCCATTACCGATATCTAGATAACATTTAGATAACAACATTTAATAAGCAAGAAATATCACAAAATTTCGATTTCACAACTATGTGTTTATTTTTAAGCAGGTATCTTTGATTAAATAGTCTGTCAATCGCATTCTGTGGTGCAATGTTAATTTTCAATAATGTAGCCTTAAATTTGAACTACATGTATTAGCAATGCAAAAAAATATTAGACTTTTAATGATAGCTTCCGAGATATATATATATATATANTTTCTAGACAGGTGATAAAAATCGATAGTGGGAATACACGGCAAGACTTCGAATGAATTACCATATATATATACAGTACTGGAAAAAAGATTTCGGCCACGCATGATTTGTCATAAATATTTCTAAGAAATGGACGCCAAGAATATCATAGGTGTTTTTAAGTTAGATTTGGTGTTGCAGAAAGAGGAAATTCATAAATTTTGAGATATAATTATCACTGTTTACTTTAAATCTCAAGAAGAAATCCTACAATGTTTGTGGTTAGCTAATATTTTCTTGGAAAAATGTATTCGGCCACCTCATACCAAATCTGAGAATCTGTAAACAATTTCATTAGTTGAGCTTTTTTCAGTCTATTTATATTGAAAATGTTGAACAAAAGTATTTCTTCGCCATATATGATGCCTGGTTATGTACCTCTTGCAATTCGCGAGTTGATTATCTCTAAACATTTGGAAGGGATGAGTCAAAGTCCGGAAGACCAAAGAAGACCTCCAAAACCTCCCAATCAGCTATTGTGCGCCTTTCAAAGCGAACCCAGGAAGACTTCAGATGAACTTTGCAATAAATGGGCTGATGGTCACCTCGTGACTGCAATAACTGTGAGAATCATCCTGAAGAAGTACTCAATTGGGACTTTCGTGGCACTCAGAAAGTCATTCTTAGTCTCAAAGCGAAGATTACCCACGCTCAGGTGGACCAGGTTGATGAGAGACAATTCACCTGAACATTGGTACAATGTTATATTTTCAGATGAGTCAAGATGGAAGGTATACTCATCAAAAAGAATGTTGATAAAGAGACCAACTGGGCAGAAGTTCAGATTGTTGTCTCAATTTACTCGGGGCACCATAAAGTATGTTGGGAAGTCTGTAATGGTATAGGGTGCAATATAGAAGTGTAGCCTTTGCAAAATTGTTCACATCACTTGTACTCTCTGAAGCACTCAATATGCTCGGATTCTCTAAAAGAGACTCTTGGCACTCCTTAAAAGTGATTCAATATATCAGCAGGATGGTGCTCCATGTCATACCTCAAAAGAAATGAAAAACTTTTTCCACGATAATGGGTTTTCTATCCTTGCTGATTGGCCTGGCCAATCTTCAAACCTTAACATTATCGAAAATATGTGGAAAGAGGTCAAATATCGAATTGGACAGCATACTCTTCACAATGAAGACAAGCTGTGGAGTGCAATAAATAAATAATTTTATGCAATTCCCAAACGCTTTATTGAAAACCTTTTGGTTCAATCCCTGATCACCTTGAAGCTGTTATTCGCTCAAAGGTACACCCTACAAAATATTAGAAGAGAGAATTTTGTTGCTAAGTGCTTATACTGCATCAATTATTTATCTATGTATCTTATTTTGAATTTACTTTTTTTGGAGTTGTTCATTTGTTAAAATTTTTTCATGTGGCCGAATACATTTTTCCAATAAATTTTTTTTTAAATTTTTAAAAAAATTACTAGCCAATTGTTATTCAACATATTTTATGATATTAGACATACAGATTTTCCTTTCTCAATCAAAGTAACACTTAGTTATAATCCTAGACACATTCTATTCAATGAATTTTCATTATTTATTCAAAATAGCAAGATGGTCGAATACATATTTCCAGTACTGTATATATATGCATATATATATATAATTTTTGGAATATATTAAACTTCCCAGCAATATTGACAAAAAGCACACTACAAATTATTAACATCTATTACTGAAATATAATCATTGTAAAATGTTCACGTTGCTAACACGATCTACATCCTTTCTACTCTAGCCATATGTTCAATTTCATTTTGCTTCCCTTTATTAAATTCATTGATAGCAAAAATAAAGGTAAGAATGATCGAACTTCAATACTGAATCTTTGTTTCAGCAAGGTTGCAACATCGAGGCGTTTTTGCTTCTATTCAGTCAAGGTTTGTGGGACCTATCCGTGTAGAAATGGCTCTACTTTATATCATTTTCAGAATTTACTTATTTCATAGTAGAATACCTGTAACTACAGAAAGTTCTTCTAATTCGCACAATGATATTCTTTGTTAAAAATATGCATAAGTAGAAAATTAAAGTGAAATTTCCAATTTTAAGCAGTAGCCAACAAATGTAAGATTGCAAATCGTAAAAGTATGACTTCTACATGTAAGAATATATATATATACACATTTGCTTTGGATAACTTTAAATAGCATAGTTTCATTACATTTTAACATGTATATCATCTTAACAAATTTTTTTTAACATTTATCATGTTCAATTTGTACAGGTTTTCATGTACAATAAAGTTTCTATTATACTTGTTTATTTTAGTATCAAGGTATTGGATTGGAATGTCAGACCAAACCCTTGGGGTAACCTTGGCATTAATAAACATGTGGAGGGTGTTGCCTTGCTTTCTTCAAAGATGTCGTCTCCTCATGCAAAACATTCCACAAAATGTCGATATTGAGAAGCTAAAACTTGAAATAAAACGCGTTGATGCCGTTGAAAACGTACACGAGCTTCATTTGTGGCAACTAGGTGGTCAAAGGTTAGTATTTCAATTGTTGAGCTTGTCAAGCAATGCTAATAATAATGCCATGCATTGACTCGTAATATTTTTGATAATATTGTTTGCATTCAAGTCATTCAAATTAAAATATAGATTTATCAAACTGAATTTAAGTACCAAATTTGTGAATTTAATAAAACAACTACCGTTTGAAATCTTGGTATTGCATATTACATGAATAATACGCAATATTTATATATTTATATATATACAGTTGTGGACAAAAAGTTTGAATCACTTGCTTTTTTCTAACACATACATAGCAACAACTGTTTTTGTACTTGTGTCTATAACTCGGTGAAACATGTTAATCCATACGAATATTTAGTCAATCGTTTAGTCGTCATATTTCATGGAGAGTCACGACAACACACGCCTGAGGATAATAACCCTACAGTATATGAACACACCGACAAAAGTTACAGCTTCCCCTGATTTAAACCCTCTGGGGTATCATAAAGCGNTTTCATTTTGCTTCCCTTTATTAAATTCATTGATAGCAAAAATAAAGGTAAGAATGATCGAACTTCAATACTGAATCTTTGTTTCAGCAAGGTTGCAACATCGAGGCGTTTTTGCTTCTATTCAGTCAAGGTTTGTGGGACCTATCCGTGTAGAAATGGCTCTACTTTATATCATTTTCAGAATTTAGTTATTTCATAGTAGAATACCTGTAACTACAGAAAGTCCTTCAAATTCGCACAATGATATTCTTAGATAAAAATATGCATAAGTAGAAAATTAGAGTGAAATTTCAAATTTAAAGCAGTAGCCAACAAATGTAACAATATATATATATATNGCCTTGCTTTCTTCAAAGATGTCGTCTCCTCATGCAAAACATTCCACAAAATGTCGATATTGAGAAGCTAAAACTTGAAATAAAACGCGTTGATGCCGTTGAAAACGTACACGAGCTTCATTTGTGGCAACTAGGTGGTCAAAGGTTAGTATTTCAATTGTTGAGCTTGTCAAGCAATTCTAATAATAATGCCATGCATTGACTCGTAATATTTTTGATAATATTGTTTGCATTCAAGTCATTCAAATTAAAATATAGATTTATCAAACTGAATTTAAGTACCAAATTTGTGAATTTAATAAAACAACTACCGTTTGAAATCTTGGTATTGCATATTACATGAATAATACGCAATATTTATATATTTATATATATACAGTTGTGGACAAAAAGTTTGAATCACTTGCTTTTTTCTAACACATACATAGCAACAACTGTTTTTGTACTTGTGTCTATAACTCGGTGAAACATGTTAATCCATACGAATATTTAGTCAATCGTTTAGTCGTCATATTTCATGGAGAGTCACGACAACACACGCCTGAGGATAATAACCCTACAGTATATGAACACACCGACAAAAGTTACAGCTTCCCCTGATTTAAACCCTCTGGGGTATCATAAAGCGTCGCCAACAAGTCGAACAAGCATAATCTAAGCAGCAAATCATAACAAATTTTTTGAGAATTTGGCACCATGATACAGATGTAAAGCAAGCATGTCAAATCTTATTGAGGCAATGATCAAGAATAATGGTTGGTAGACTAAATATTAGATGCGAAATGGTGACCATATGAAACATCTACATGAATTGTTGATGTTTGTTGTCAATATATAACTTTGTGGAAATACTGCAGTACTATGCAAACATTTTGTCCGCGACTATATATATATATATATATACTTCTATTTTAATTTTTTAATTTTTTGATTGTGTTCACTCAGATATAATTATTATTATCTGCTCCCCAAACTTGCTGTCATTGCAATAAGCAAGATCTTTGTCGTAATCAAGATTTTGCTCTACAGAAACTTAACTTCTGCAGTACCCGCCAAAGGCCTTTAGCCACATAGGACAAATAAACAATTTTATTTTTTAAATTAACATTAACTAGCTTTATTTAGTTTAAACTGTGAGTGTACATTGCATCATATCAATATACAAATATTTACAATAAGCAATATATACATATTCACAAATAATGTAGGTAAGAAAATTGCATTAAAAAACAAAAAGACAAAACGCATAGATAAAAAACTTAAATTTTGAATTATTTGCAAATATATCAATTGCATTTTATATTTCGCCACACGTTTAATTTTTTTGAGGAACCTAATTTGTATTGATTGTCCAGTAAATTCTCCTTCCCTAAGCGTTTAAATGTATTCAAAGTTGAAGCACTTGGTATTTTGATATCTAACGAATTATATAGTTTACAAGCAGTTACAGAAAATGAAAACTTCCAAAATTCAGTTTTAATTTGGGATGAGCATTGCTAGGAAAAATGTTGAATGTTATTAAGAAAATATTGTTTCAATATTTATCAGGTATTTCTTCACCTACATTTATTATCAATATTTGCTAGCACTTGCATTAGCACTTTGGAAGACCTCCACATTCTGTAACAACATTGCTAAGCTTTCAAAAGTACATGTCCTATAAGATTAATTTATTAATTTAACTTAACTCACTGATATTTTGGAAAAGTGGATGTGTCTTGTTTACGTGAGTGCTCAAACCAAAGATAAAGGAATAAACTTTTTTCAAACTTTAGATAAAAGAGCGCATTCGAATTTTATTTGTAGGCATCAATATATATANATATATATATATATATATATATATATATATACATATATAGGCATGGACACTCTCCAAATATTCACTACCTGAACCCGAGCTGACTCTTGGATCATTTTCTTTCAGGGTAAACATAGCCATTAATTGTTATTACTTAGCATCTTAGATCTCGCTCAAATGAAGTGGTGGATAACGTTCCTATCTTTTTTATCAATCAATCTAAGCTTTGTAACCGAAAGTGACCCAAACCCCCTACCCGCCAATTTGATACCCGAAACCCAACATGCCCGAAATCAAATTTTGCTTAATCTGGTACCCGCAATTGTAATAACGTTATTAGCATCAATAATAGAAACAGAAGTAATATAATTTACACATTTTTTACAAAAGACGAATAAGTTCTCTCCACGTCCAACTCTGATCTGCAATAATTTTTAGAAACCATAATGTATCAATTTTATTTTAAAAACAAGTTGTAAATTTCATAAATACTAGTTCGAAGAAATCAATTGAATAGCAATTCCTTCAACAAAATTCATTGTTTGATTGCTCAGATGCAAAACCTAGTGAGAAATGAAGTGTCGTTGTATTTGTAAGTGATTTTGTGAAGGCAAATGGATTACGAAACTAACTGCTACTTTGGTAAGATGCGGGATTGGAGTGACAATAAATTTTGTTTAAGTTAGACACCCTCCTGCATTGTGATCCTAAGTCTGAAAAATGGGATATTGTGGCACCTAGTTAATAATAATAATAATAATAATAATAATAATAATAATAATAAATATATATATATATATATATATATATATATATATATATATATATATATATATATATATCGTATAAAAATTAGTTAGATATGTTTCGTGACGAGTACATTAAATTGTATGAGTTTGAAGACGCGAACAGCCTCAAAGCATGAAGATTATTAATTCCTAAAGACACAGCACACGTTATTTCTTGAGTAATTATTCATAAGCTAGTTGGTTTTTCAGCTTATTGTGGCAGCTTTTATCATTTCAACCTTGAGAGATATGAAAACATCTAACCTTTCCTCTACTGAGGAGGTAAAGTATTTTAATGTAATTTGAATTTGAAAATTTGAAATTTCAACTTGTTTGTTTCGAATGTAATTTAGACTGATTGCCCACCTTCACGTGAGAATGGAAAGAATGGAAAACTTCATGAATTGTGCACGAATTATTAAAATGATCATGCACACACATGGTATTCATTCATGCACTATTCAACCAGAACAGGTTGATAAGTTAACTTCCTTATCGAAGGATCCTTGTTTACTGGCATGCCCAGAAGAATGTGCAGTAAAGACATGTTGCAACAAGGTACGATTATTCCATAAGCTCAATAAGCATTAGTCTTAAATTAGCATGATTTAAAGAGAATGTTAGAGTTCTCCAATAAAACTTCAACTTTATATATAAGTCTGATCGTAAACTTGCTGCATTTTTATTCAAAAATTATATTCTCACTTCAGACATGAAATCAAGTTCTTTTCCGTTGAACCGAACCTGTAGTAACATGTGGCTTTTAAAGTGATGTTTTGCGGCTGGAGCCTCTTCACTAACCGCATCGGGCCCACATTTATAATTGCAGCCATTGGTTTGCCGTGCCCGCAAGTATTCGATCAGCTTCCAACCGTAAAAATTTTTATTGAATATAGTATTCACTGCATTTCTCTACTTATTTGGAGTTACACTTATCTTTAATGAAGCTAATATTCACAGTGAATTCCCTATTTATTTCAGTTTGCAAGTCAAAAAAAGTTTAAACTTATTACCACTAAAAATCGCGATTTGAAAATTGAAACAACTGCCAATTGTGGAAGGCACTATTTCAAAGTCATTTAATAAAAGAAACAACTCTAAATAGTACAAGCTCCAGTAGAAATGATTAATCCTAATAGTTTGGCAATTGGAAAATGACATAAAAACATTAACCTATTCCAACTAAGTAATATGGCAATTTTGACAAAATT
The DNA here is from genome assembly GCA_900660155.1 of Hofstenia miamia. Taxonomy (NCBI): domain Eukaryota; kingdom Metazoa; phylum Xenacoelomorpha; order Acoela; family Hofsteniidae; genus Hofstenia; species Hofstenia miamia. The sequence continues at coordinate 2,252,737 of CABFPE010000018.1, read as the reverse complement.
CCGCAATTTTCTTAATGATTCTTTAAATTTTTTGAAATCTTGTGGCGTTATGTAAAAAATTTTTTAGTAAAAAAAGAGGGAATTTAGTATACTGAAAGGATATTCAAAAATCCTTAAGAATGAGAAGTAAGAATATTGATATCGTAACTAAGATTCTAATGCATATATAGGTTAAGCTTATACAAATATATACATGAATGACTTTTCAAAAAAAGGAGTGATCATTGCGATTAACATAAAGAGTTTTTTGAATGTGGATGATACAAAACTTTTCAATGGAAAAGATTACTTCATGATGAAAATTATCGATGCGCTGATAAGGTTTCATGCATTGCCTATTTCGTACTAAGTTATTTAATTACAAAAATGAAACAAAATGTATAATATACATTATATAGTAATATATATATATATATATATAAATATATATATATATATATATATATAT
>CABFPE010000018.1:2224128-2234968 GCA_900660155.1 Hofstenia miamia | reverse complement strand
ATATATATATATATATATATATATATATATAATACTTTTACCGTACTAAATAATGCCCAATCTGCTAAGTTCTAGTATTCTCGGGGAGGAAAATAAACTTTGGGAGGCTGTTAACAAAATGAAAATTTGAAAACATCCTCTGAATATAAATGTGTTTGCTCATAAGTATTCTGATTTTTTAAAACATTGCATGCAGTTTGATAACAAAGATATGTAAGTGTTGAAAAATTAGCAATATAACAATGTGTAATTGCTTGAATCTCAATAGTATTGCTATTAACAAATTTATATCTGCCAACAATATTATTCACAATAATATTGGGCACTCTATGAAAATCACTACATTGAAACCTACATTTTCATATTTTTAAATAAAATTAACATTTTATATTATTCTAAAACATCTAAAATTTGAGGAAATATTTAAACACTTTTAAGAGTGCATCTAGGTGTTGGTTTAAAGGCACAAACAATAAGCAAGTAAAATAGGTTAAAAATATTCCCAAATTATGCGACTTTCGTCAAACGAGATTTCCAACCATCCCTTTTGATTTGACAATCATTTTCTTAAAGAATTTCAAATCAAATCCCATGATATGAGAATTTTTATTTTCCATGAAGTGTCACATATCCCATTGCAACATAGTTAAATTTTACTACTACAAATAAATAGGCTTAAATGATACTGGTTTGCATCACACTTGGTGTGAATTAAGCTTGTTTTTAGACAACCGTAGATATGTTTTTAATGTAAGCAATTTAAAACTATCCTTAAGATTTTATTTCACATTTAGTAAACTGTTACTATTACTAATAAGTGGATTAAGAAATGTTTCATGAAAATTGACACATAGATGGTGCGGTTAACCAAAAGTTAGAGGAGAGCTACAAATTCGTAAAAATTAATATTAATTAACACTAGAACTACCAAACCGGTCGTTTTAATTTTAAACCAGAATACAATTTGAAATTGCATACAAGTAAAAGTACTTAATAGTTTGACTCTAAACTCCATAAATTTCCATTTATTAGGCTAAGGTTGCTTCAAAGGAAATTTGAAGAAAAATTCTTTTGTATGTTTGAAGCTATAATCTCTACTACTCAGAAGGACTACCCAAGTCATTTTGACCCGAAATAATTTTTGACCAATCTGGTCTTAATAAAACCTAAACATTTTTTAGATTAATGTGTTTTGACTGTTTCAATTGGATGTAAATGTAAATATATACAAGTATATGCCAATTTTACAACTTTGTGAAAATTTCATTTACCAAAAATCGTTTAGGGAAGACTAATTATGACCTCGACGTAGTGTGTAATCCTTGTAAGTGAATTGGAATCTGTCAAGGGCATGAATATAATTAATAGCATATATTGAAAGTTACTTTCTAAAGTAATCAAACACTATTTTTTCTAAGATATATAGATGATGTCACTTCTTCACAATTTTTTTGATCTTATGGTCTTATTATAGCAGATTGCTGCAAATTTGGCAAACTGACGTATCTGAAATTCTACGTTATAACGCATGATAGTGCTACCATATTTCGACACAACACATTTTTCTACTCATGTTAATTAGCTAATGTCATTTCCACAACTAGTGTTTGCTTTATTCATTACCTAGTACAATCAAAAATCCATCTTGGCCCTGTCTTTATTTAAAGAATTTCATATTCTTGATATGCAAGGGTTTTGAAACTCTTAAGACATAGGTACTTGGTCAATTGCAGGGAATTGTTTAAGATTATTTCAAATTTTCATGTGATTAAAAAAATGAGGTTCTTTGGCAAGCACAACTATTAACATCTAATGATTTCACTCAAATATTTGTTTTTTTCTAAAATGATTTATGCTTCATAGAAAAACATATGTTTTTATTTAACTTAGAAAACACCATCAATATGGATAAAATTAATAAGTATCTTATTTATGTAATTAGATTAAACGCAACGTTCATTTGAAAGCACAAATATAAATTTTGTTTTTTAAACCATTTTACTAAAATACATCAGAACGAAAATTGAGCTTAATGCATTTCTGGTTCAAATGAACAATTGAAATCAATTCAATTTTTGAGTTGCACTATTTGTCATTTTTTTGAGAAAACTGAACATTCAAAAACACATTGACATTTGCAGATTGAGGATTCTTTTTGCTGTAAATGTATTCTTGAAAATTTTTAAATTTCAATTGTACTGATGAATGGGTCTTCTACTCCAATTTAAAAAGGTTTAGAGATATTCATTTAGAATTGATAATTGAACTATAATAATTGTAAAACAATTTAACTTAAAATATATATCTACAAGTGTAATCACCTTAGATGCTTCTCTTTCCGTATTCTGCAATTCATTCTTGCAAAATAAATTTATTGGATAAAATTGAAAAAAAAACAGTGGTATATTATAAATCATTTGAGGATATTGTATTACCACATTTGCATAGAAATTTGATTAGGAAAGTTTTATAAGTTCCTTGAGGGAATTATGTCATACTGTTAGGAATTACAAGAAGAAATCATTTACCTCTTTACACACTAAAATTTGGTTTATTTGAAATATGATTTCAGGATATCTAAAAGATATATAAATATTTCATAACTATTAAATGTACAACTTCATAATTGGTGGTTTGCATACAACAACTTTCTAATACAGTTTCTCAAGATAACAAAAAATGTAGTGTCTACTTGTATTTTTGTAAATAGCTATTTGTGAAGCATTTTATATTTCTGCTGCACATTTACATAGAGTAGAACAGCTATATCTAGTTTAGTATATGGAGAAATATATATATATATATATATATATATATATATATATATATATATATAATGGGAATTTAGTTTCTCTACATTGTCAATTGGCACTCTAGAATATATGTAAAATACACCAAAATATTTGTACCTAAGAATCAAAGTTTGCTATTTGTGAAAATTTTCAACATGTTGTACGTAAGCGTTTCAAAAATATTTATGCTATATTTTTTAGAAATTTCATTTAGATCAATAAATATCAATAATACATGGTAGTTTTAAAACCTCTAAGAACAATTTCTAAATATAATTAAAAATAATGGTTGGCAAATATTTTGTCACACTAAAAATTGAATACTTAATGCACAAACGTGATATTGTCGCGCTTGTGAAACAATTCCGCTTCATCTTTATCTTTATTCATTATATCATTGATACTACTGCAAAATTGATGAAATTTTCGGAAAATAGACAACGGGTAAACGGCATCCCAAAAACAGTAAAATGAAGCTATTGTATAGTTACAAATTATTTAGACTTCCTACTACATTTTATTCTGATATAAACTATGAAAATTTTGTTGACCCAGAAAATTTTACAATATTATATATAGAGACGCAATATCTGCAAACCGCTTTATTTCAGTGAGAAAAACACTAAATTTTAAATGATATTTATAAAAAAATGATTTCATGGAATTCTTGTTTACTACTTGCAAATTATCCTATTTTTTGGGAAAAGTTATTCCACCCCCTTGGAAACTTATTTAAATTTTAGCTTTTTGAAAATCCTGATATGTCTGCTTTTCTGTCTCTTATGGTATGAGAAGCATTCTGGCAAAATTTCGCCAACCCCTTTTCTTCCTATAGGAGTTTTGTCATCAATTATCTTCAAAATTTTGATTTTGCAGGTTAGATTTTGTATGGAACTACTGTAGTGTTCTCGTTTATAAATGTCGTTAAGTAAGAGCCTTCCATTAATGTTAAAAATTGGGTGCTCAAAAAAGCGTATTTTTTAATAAAAAGCATATTAAGTGAGAGGGACCGAAAAGGTAGTGCGTCTACATTGTCCCAGAAATTATCTTCCTCGTGGCTGCTACTAGATAAGCAAATCAGCCATATGAAAAGACGAGAGCAGCTTCACTCCGCAGATCAGACTCAAAACAAACTAAGCGCTCTGCGTGCCAGGGGTATACTTCTAGGGGCAAAGTTCGGACACGGATACTAACTGCAATAATAACCAAAATAAGAGAAAATGAGTGTAATTAACAAATCGTTACTAGTTAGGTTATGTTTTTTATCAAGTTAACTAGCCTTCTGCCAATTTATTGATTTTAGACCCACAAATTGGCACTGCTCTATGCCAAGACTAAGTTAATCATTGCAAATTGGACTTAGGTCCTTTAGGATATCACCTAAATGGAAAGTTTTAATACTTAGCAAATTTCCATTTATCTAAAATTCTTGATTATGAAGTTATTAAAAATTGGAAGAATTTTAAGTTTGTATTTACTTATATACATGGAAATGAAATTTATAATTTATTCATTGAGTTCTTCCTTCCTTCTATAAAATTCATGAATAAATTAAAAAAGTTGCAGTGTTTATTGAAAGAAGCATTAAATATTCATTGGGCTTAATAAATTTAGATAGCTTTTCTACAAAATGTTCGCCATTTTGTGACAAAATTGTTTGGTAGAAAAATCCCTGCTTTCTAGGGAATTTCTCTGTGGCGTCAGAGAAAATAAAACGAGACTAGACCTATTAAACCACTTCTATTGACTTTAAAGTAGCTAATCGTGTCTAAATTGTTTTATTTGTGCTGGACAATTGGCAGTTAATCATTTTAACTGCTACAGTTGTATTGGTGCAATCCAGTAGCGTACGCAAGTGGTGAACATATTGTGGAATGTGAATTCTCCAACGTCAGGCCTTCAAATTTGATTTTTATAAGTTAAGTTATAAAATTTACGGCAAGCAATAAATATATTAAAAAACTAACTTGTGAAATGCCTTTTAGGGTCTATTTTTTTAATATTTTCCAAAATTTATCAGTGTTTCCGCCATCTTAACCACTCACTTGATCAATAATGAAATGTCCACCTATTTTAAAAATCCTATGAATGCCCGTTAATTACAAACTTGTGCAGAGTAATATCGTCTTAGTGGCATGTTGAATTGCACAGTAAACAGGCAAAGAATTGCCTACCATGAGAACTACATGTTTGCTAGGTTTCGACGAAATGAGATTTCTACCGATGGCACGACATGAATTGAATACCGCCTGTGACGGTATTGTAGCATAATCCAATAAAGAACAAAGAAAAAAAGAAATGCAACTAAGATCGAATAACAATTTAAAAACCTATTTATATTACTTTGTACTTTAATAGATTAGCATCAAGTCATGTTATTTGAAAATTTTGTAAAGCAAGTATTTGCCACTTAACCTTTTGACAAATCACATGTGGACAGGTTAGCTCCATGTTGATTTTAGCTATTTGGTGCCTTGATCAATCGCATGCAATTAAGTTATGATTAAGTATAGGGGTTTTTACATCGTGGTTAGCTGGCTATTGATCTTGAATTGTCACATATAGTAAAAAATTCGCAATAAGGCTAGTTAGCCAACCCTAGGAATGTTATTAATCTATTATCTTATTTTAGATCCAAATTTGTTACAACTAGGAGACCTATAATGAGACCGATAACGACCGTGTTTATCTTATTACTGTATTGTTATTGATTGTATATATTTTAACTGTAGGTTAGGAAGCTGCTGTAGTCTATAGATAGTTTTTACTCTTTTTATCTTGTTGCAGCCAGTGTCAATCACTATTAGCTATAGTTATATTTTAAATGTAGGATAGGAAGCTGCTTTAGTTATTAACTAGTTTTTACTTGCAGGTAGTGTCCATGCATATTTGCGTATTATCTATGCAATTAAAACACACAGTATTGAGTGTGAGATAGTAAGTCGAATTGTTCTTGGTATTTATTGTCACTATGTAATTAGGGTACACATAAGAAACCAGTCTTTGTGAGAATGAGCTAAATTGCTTGCTGGAACTGGACTACGCGATATGACAGATGGCTTCTTGGTGATCTCTCAGCCTGGGTGATGATGCTACAGTATGATATACGGTATTTCAGTGAAGCTTCCTGAAACAGTTTTTCGTATAAAAATATTGTGCGTCTAAATTAAAATGTTGAGAAACACCAGATAAGTTGTGTAGTCATGTGAAAGCTTTTCACGTTGGTCAGTCCCCATTTGCACTCATTTCGATTTGAGCCTTTGCATGTCAGTGTTGGTTGCACTAACGGTAAATGGCGTCCTTGTATTTTCTCTGAATACCGTTTTACTAAAAAATATACTGGTGGTAACTTTACGGTTTTCCAAAAGTAAATGTCGCTGGTAATGCCTAATCTTTACCATTGCGTAGTATGTGTTACTATATATATTACAGCATAAAAAGTAGCAAATCGTTTAATACAACTTTTGGTTGAACTTATCTTCGCTGTAGATACAAAATATTCATTCCTATTGGTCATCATTTTCAATGAGATTCTTTTCAAATGTCAGAATGTGTTACTGTTATAATTACTGCTTATCAATCCCAGAAAAATAATATTTATATATATACATATATATATATATATATATATAAATACGTATATATTTATATTTATATATACATATATATATATTAATACGTATATATTTATATTTATATTTATATATATACATATATATATATATATATTATATATATATATGTATATATATACATACAGGGTGTACATAAAGTCCCTTTCTAGTAAAGAATTCTATTTCAAGGGAAACTATTTATTCTTGCTTACTTATGTGAACGGGCAATGAAAAGGCAATAATTTCTTAAAACAAAAAACATAACGAAACCAAATATAATCAGAAATGTCCTCCATTACTGTCAATACAAGATTGCCACCAATTTTGCATATTGATGAACGTATTCCGTAGCATTTCGGGTAGGATATTATTGATTGCATCAGTGATAAACTGTTTGAATTGTTCTATGTTTTGGGGCTGTTGGCTGTAAACACCTTCTTGCGCTGTTCCCCACAAGAAGATATCAAGGGGTGTCAAGTCCGTGCTTCTAGGGGCGCATTGCGTACGATCCATTTATCAGGAAATTTTCCATTCAGATAAGCACGAACTTGCAATCCCCAGTGAGGAGGAGCACCATCCTGTTGGAAAACAGTTCTTCTGGTGCGTCTAAGACGACCCATTTCTGGAACAGCATAGTTTTCAAGCATTTGAAGATAGGGCACAATTGTGATGGTTGGTTCTTCAAAGAAAAAAGGCCCGATCACTGTAGACTGCACACCAAACATTTACACCAACACTTTTCATAAGAACTTCTTGTATGACATTAGGGTTTTCATAACCCCAAACGACAGCATTGTATGAGTTCACTTTACCAGAGAAAGTGAATTTAGCCTCATCTGAAAAACACAAATTTTGAATGAAATTTTCATCATTGGCACATCACAACTGCATTTCTTCAAAGAAAATTTTTCTTGGTATGTAATCATATTGCAGTAGTTGGTGAACTCTTCTGATTTTGAACGTTCTCATGCCAATCTCATATTTCAATACATTGTGAATGCTTGAATAGGGCATTTCTAATTAATGACTTTACTAGAAAGGGACTTTATGGACACCATATATATACGAAATTGCATAAATGTGCTGAAAGATCAATAAACAAATATTGAAATTAAATATATACACACATAATTTGTGTAGGAGTTACATGGGGTCCCAATAGGATCTAAACGGAAATTGTCACAAGGTGGTTATCATTGGAGTAAAAAATTAGAACAAAATATAAGCTTGGAGAACAATAAGAAACAGATTTGCCTCTGAGGTGAAATGTTACTTCTTGTGAAGTAGCTCAAGCATCTCTCGTCCTTAGGTTCGATGTTACAGTTACAATTAGTAGTTAGCAACTTACAATTGAACTTCAACTTTCACTACATGGATCAAATCAGTCTTGAATGATAATATGCCAGAAAGAGGATGAAAACTAACAAAAATTTGTTGACAAAAAAGCTAATGATGAACAAAATGCATCATAAGAGATTAACCAAACAGATACCTAGCCAGATATAAATTACTTCAAATCGTTGATAAAAATATACAGAATAAACACATGTGAATCCCAATCGTCTTACTGCAACCATACAATTTATCTTGTGCTGAATAGTACTATTGTAAAGGCTATTGCCTCAATACTCTTCAAAAATAAGTGGAACATGCTCAACAGAAAAGGGCCAGCATAATATGAAATCATTTTCTCTATTCTGCCATAATGAGCCATCTATTCCTCAAATTTATCTATTACATCTCTTTCCATTGATGACAATACATCAGCCTCAGGGAAAAGTTTGGGTGTGTCAGTATTCAACAAAATTTATGGCTTTTTATCCTTTGATTTAGGCAAGGGTGTATTAAAATACAAGTACAAGTGAAAAAAATTTTTATGATGACTTAATGCAGAAATAGTGGCACCAGTTCCTGTATGATCAACATGTACTCCTTTAAGACCTGTGACTTCAATAATTCAAACAAAATTAGACCTGATCTTGATCACAACAAAATTATCATTTCCATGGTATGCTTAACTCTCTACTTTCATTTAAATTGTTTGAGTGAAAACGTATATTCATGAAACTTAAATAATGGCTTTGCATTATCTAGTACAGAAGAAATTTCATGAATATCCCTACTGATAAATTTTAAGCCAATGAAAATCATTTCATTCAAGTAATAATTTTTCTCCAAATATTTGAATAGGTAATTCTTAACAGTAACAGATTTTCATTATAGTATTAATATCCCAGTCATTAAATTCTTTGAAGTATTTATTTCTAAGATGATTGGTATAGAATAATTGATGTAAATAATTCAATATTACAAAAATTATGGCCAGTGCTCAATCAGATAGAAAGTTTAAGAAGATCAAATGTTAAAAGATTTCAAAATGAGAGAAAAGGTTTTTCAAAATATGTAGTATATGTAAAAGTAAAATTATAAGGATAAATTCAATTCACTTGCCGACCTCAGGCTAAGGAAATTTTTTTTGTAACTTTTTGTTAGGTTGCTATTTCTCCAAAGTACTCAATTGAAAATCCATAGGAAAATCCCTAAAAAATAAATTATTTCACTTTCTTTGCATTTCCAAATAAATATTTTTTAGCTTACAAAACTCAATATTATTCTAAATAAATATTTTTTACCCTACGAAATTCAGAATTGGAAAAAACTCTATCAAACAGAATTTTCTTCAAAAAATATTTAAACTCAAATTTGAAATGTAGAAATTTGAACTAAGACTGAGTGACTTGAAGTCAATTTGAAAAACTTGACATAATCTTGTTTTCATTTCTTGAAGTAACTATAGTTCTTTGTTGCAGGAGAATAGCCAGGATCATTGGAAATTTTAAGTTGACATAATAAAAAGCATATCATTATTCATTGATATCAGCCATAAAACTGTAACTGCTGCTTGACTGTAAATGCAACTTCTCATACTAATTGTCTTTGATTTCCAAATAAAAGTGTAGAGTCCGATGGTAGTGTTGTTGGATCAATGCTAGATTTCCATTTCCATTGTGGGTTATGATGCTTTTTACATGTACTAGAAACCTCTAAATCTCACTTTAATGTCAGATTTCTCCCCTCAAACATTTTTTGCTTTGCACCCTTTTAATAAGTATCTGATATTCAATAACCAAAATACAGTGTCTAAAATTTCTTCATTGGATTTTTTTGAAATCAGCTAGAATAGCAAGATTTTCTAGTTCCACTGAAACCTCATTAATGTCATCAGGTTTCTGCTTGCACTTGAAAATGTAATGGTGTGGAAATGGTGTATTTTTTATGCCATCATTTGTATTGCTGCTATAATTTTAAAAACTTTTTGGTCAACTAAGATCAATTCTAGCGGGGATTTGAAATTAAGTCCAGATCTCAACATTCTGTCTCTGTCACAAATTAAAACAATCAACATAAAACAATTTTTTTAACAACCAAAATCAGTTATAATTCAAAACAAACAGCACAATTAAGTTAATACATTATTAATAGTACAGTTTTTATTAATTTAGTATCAGCCCTTTATTACATTTACTATTCTGTCTTTAATAATATACAATAGTATTCACAGAACTATTTTACACTATCATAAAAGCGAGCAACTTCTTTTTGATTACGGCACTATAATAAATCAGATGAAGCAGTTGAAAAGTTCTTTGTTCAAATTTAAACCATATATTTCTTGAGGCAGAACTATGGAACCTTTGTAAGATAAAGGCAAAATACAGTGACAACAAAACGAAAGGAAAAATTCGTTCCTAGAAAGCTCAAATAAGTAAGTGATCATAGATATTTATGCTTGGTGCTTATCTATTTAGTTATCTTAACAAATATATCCAGTATTTACTATTCAATATAATAAATTAATTAGATTAAATCATTTGAAGTAGCACTGATATTTTAATGTCATTTTATAAATATTTCTTATTTAACATAAATATTGACATTTTTAATGAATTCTAAAATTTTAGAATGGAGTTTGCATCTGGACAAAAATTAAAAATTGAACTAAAGACAAGATTTTTTTAATTAGAAATTTCAATTAATGGTTTTTGGAGCAAATATTATGCTTATTCTTAAATATATTCAATAAAGATCTGTTACAATATAGTTTAAATATTTGGTTTTCCATAATCAATTTTTATAATTATACATGAAATATTGGCGTGTGAGTGAGGTGTTTTATGACCTCATTTTTTTAAAGTTCCACTGAAAATCAACAGGCCGTGTTTACAGTAGCCTTGATGTAGTACTCTGTATGGTAAATGTTAGCATGGTGTTTTTCCTGTTTCCGTACTTGTAACCGAACTACTTTGAAAAAACGACTAATGTCCTGCCTATTTTTTGCATTCCAGTTGCAAAAACATTTTGAGAAAGGATTATTTACCTTATGGACTTTCACTGGACAAACATATATATATATATATATATATATATATATAA
>CABFPE010000018.1:2212572-2224027 GCA_900660155.1 Hofstenia miamia | reverse complement strand
ATATATATATATATATATATATATATATATTAAGTACGTGTGATTATGGCTATCTAAAGTCTTGAAGCGATTTAGTGTAGTTCCCTCTTCTAACGTGTGTTGTTTGGATAGCTGTAGCACTTATCTTCTTACATAAATCGCGTAATATTTTTTTGTCCTTATTGAAAATTCTAGAAAATTTCAAAAATTGGTTATTCTTTGGCGAAATATGCTTTGTAGCTGAACTTTTGAATATTTTTTTCATGAGACATTGCGACTTCATATGAGTTTGATTTTTAACACTAGAGAGGCCACTACTACTTAGAATTCTTTTTCAAACAGAATAGAACATTATTTAAAAGAATGGAGAAAAAGTACACATGCAGAATCAAATGGGATACTTTTGAAATCTATTTCTTTAATTACCTACATGTTGAAGGTGTACTTAACTATGAAGCTTTTTTAAGTTATTTGCATGCAAGTTACATAGTTAGTAGAAGTAACACTGTATAACCTTACTGTCTTGATATGAATCAACTTGATGCTAGTCGTTCTCAATAATTTTTGATACATTTCTCCTTTTACCATTTTGAAACTTTTCATTCCTCCTTGTATAAGCCATAATATATTAAGATATAGTGTAACAATTAAACTAAAAAATGAAAATGAACCCCAGCAACAATATGTTTGCATGAAGCACATCCAAGTTACAGCTATTTCAATTAAGTAGTTTTTGTCAAAAAATCTAAATTTAGGAGCCTTAAGGAACCCCAAACATTATTATTTTCAAAGCATATTTTACACGGGGTGCATTTATAGCAAATAGAAGGTTTTGGCAGGGTAGCCCATGATCATACACACATAATTTAAATTAATTGAATCCTACATTACATTGATTCCAGCCTAAAGCCATCCCAACAGGCGTTTGTAGGCCTGCTCAATCTTAAGCAACTGTATCACTGGACATATGTATAAGAGAAAATTACTAAAATTAAGAATTGTTACAAAGCTGTGATGTACTATATTAATTGATCAATACTGTTCACATTATTTTAATATGTAAAAATGATCACACATGAAGACAAACTCATTTACTATTTCAATATTTTAACCGTTTCGTTTGGAATATAGTTTTAACAAACTCGAATTTCAAATATTATAATAGCAGCAATGAACAATATATGAACAAACATACATGCATTGATGAAGAACTTTAAGATATCTGCATGGCAGTGGATTGCAAAAACATATTTCAATTTATGGCACAAAAATAGAACCACACATTTAATAGACATTGTACCAAAAATTCTTCTGATATGGAAGAGGATTTTTCATTGATACATTGTAATCAAGTCATATATTTGATATTATTACTGCACGTTCGATATGACTCAGCTCCAATAGAATTCTTTGTACTGTCCATTCACTACTACTCAGTAGTATACATATACAAAAAAGTAAAAAATTATTTTAAAAATGCAATTTATGTGAATACTTAAGCCATCTTAAAGCATATTTAGATATTTTATAAATTTTGTGTCCACAATTATTCTGATATCAAAAATGATTTTTATTGAAACATTGTAATAAAATCATATATATTATATACGAACTACACGTATATTGGTGTACGTTAGGGCTGAAGTGGATTTGGATCTAACTATGGATCAATCCAATCCATGGATATCCATTTATCAGAAAATTTAAATAGCTTAAGCTGAACAATGAGAATAAACTTTAACAATTATTTTATTGTATAATTCTGGCACTATTATGCATGTGTTGCAGTCACATTACACCATGATAATTAATGACATGCTTGGTATAATAATCTAAAAATTATTATTTTTTATTTAAAGAATTTCTTTCTAAAGAAAATTACAAATTTAAAAAATTATGTACAAAATAAATATGATTTCCTTTTTTTGCAACAAGAGCAATTGCATATCAAATGAAAGGAACAACAATAATTCCAAAAAAATGTTTTTGTGCATTTGAAACCTTTTTTTGACTATCAAAAAGATCAATCTCAGGATGGAGATGCACATAATTTGCAACTTTAATTATTCAGTTGAAAAATAATTTCTAGTAGATTTTTCTTTAAAGATTTTGAAGTGAAAATTGTTTTGGTTGATGATGTTGAAGTGTAAGGAATGAAAATATCTATTAACTCCTCAACATTTAAATCTACTTTATGGTTTAAGAGTTTGTTGAGGCATAGCAAATCCGACATTTCAAAACACAAAGAAATAGAAATATATTAAGTTTTATAAATTTTTCATTATAATTTCCGAGAGGCAAAATCCCTCTTTTACAAAGCTTTACAACTTTTCAAGAATATTAAGATTCGAGGAACTACAGCACCATATTTGAGAAGCATAAATCAGTTTAAATGTGTGTTTTTGCTTGAAGATTGGTGTTAAAAGGAATGTTACGCTTAAGAGATATAAATGTATAATTAGATGCTTTAATTGCGTTTGAGATATTGCCATTTCATGCAGATTTTTAGAGATATAAACGCCAAGATCCTTAACTGAATTTGAAAAATGTAGATTACTTTCCAATATGTGAATCGAGTTTGAATTATGTAATGAAAATAATTGAAATTAAAAGACATTAAACTTCATTTCATTATTATAGGCCAAATTTTGCACGGAAACAAAATCTTCTTTGAGTAATGAAAAGGATGTAGAGCAAAATTTTATATCATCTGCAAAAAGAAAAGGAATAGTGTTTAAGCAAAATTTTGGTAGATCATTGATGTACGTGATAAATAATAATGGCTCCCATATAGACCCTTGTGCTACCCAATTCTTAAAATTTCGATAGCTAGATAGTACTCCATTAACAATAACTCTTTACTTACACTAGATAAGTAAGGTGATAACAACTTCATTAAATTGATTAGGACATCAAATTTTTGCAGAAATTTGAAATGATATATTTTTTCAAATGACTGGAGAACTTTAACCAATGCTGAGTAAAGCTTTTCAATGTGCTTTAATAGTTGTGTTACTGTAGATTGGTATTTGAAGAAGTCATGGTGAGAAGAAAAGATAAAGTCAATGGTAATAGGAGATAAAATATTGTATAGAATCTTTTTGAAGGCCAATGATAGTTTAGGTAGAATACTGATAGGACGGTAATTATTTATGATATTTTTGAAATCCTAACTTATAAATTGGAATTATGTTACTCAGTTTCCATTCAGAGCGATAAACACAATTAGCATCCGGAAAATTTAAATCAGCACACAGCAAAATAATTGATTTCTCCAAAAGTATAGAATATTGGTTGAGATACGATTAGTATTTTCTCTTAGTGTGATTGCATGATTGAATTGTAGTATCAATATCTGGAAGATACGATGATGAAGAGGAAGAAAGATATACGCATATATGATGAAAATAGCATAAACTGAAATTTGTATGACAATATTGACAATATTGCATGCGAAATCAATATTTTCTGTTTTTTCAATTGAAATAAATAAGATAGCATTTTGTTGCTAATAAATATGTTATTTTTTATATTTTTGAAAAACTGCTTGTTGCTAATAAATATGATGGGTCTAGAGAAATATTTTCAGACACATATTGGTGAAATCATGTTTCAGTAACTATAATTACTTCACTTTGCAATGGCATCGCATGAAAATAAAGTTTGAGGCGTCTAACAGCAGTCAACAAGCTTTGAGCATTTCCATATAATAGCTTTAATCTGATACCATTAGGATAATCTAGTCAGTCCATTTAAATGGGAAATTACACTCCATTTGTTTACAGTTTCAAGATTCTCATTCTCAGAGCAGATTTATCAATACCTGATAGAAATTGTTCATATCATTTTTCGGGATTTCTATCTTCAGGACTAAGCTCTCCTTTAATAAAAATAGTGAATAAGTGTTGGAGTGTCAGATCTAGTAGTTGAAAATTTCTCTTCTCTAGTAGCATTTAAAATACAGAAAAAATCAATATTGAGATAGATTTTTAACATGAATTAAGAAATTGTTAGCTCTGCCTCTCTTTAATGCCATTGAATAATTCTTTTTTGATGTTCAACATTAACACCTTTAGCGTGATGAGAACTATTTGTTTTCTTAATGCTATCACAAGAGGAGAAACTAACCTTGTTGAATTTTCCAGTGTTGATTCAATTTATTCCTTGAATTTCTTAGTCTTCTTCTAGTTTAAGTAGATTGGAGCGTTTTTCTTACAAGTGATTTGAAAGTTATAATGAATTTCTTTAACAAAATTGTTCATTATATTCTCCAAGTGTGACATTTGTTTCACAATTTCATTATATGAGGTTTTACTTTATAGTAGTACATTTCGGTTGCCATTGTTTACATACTTTGACCAAAAAGTAATAAAGTGATTTTCATAATGTTGGATAGCTTCCAGGCATTCAGTTGACAAGCCAGTGCACTTCTTAGATAGATGAAACATAACCTGACAGTAGGCACATTCAAATTTTTTATTATCATCAATTTCTTTCCACATGTTTTGCCGAGTTGGGATGGACTGGACCAAAAAACAAACCGCATAAAATTTGAGCATGGCTTTTTAAATTACAAAGAAAACCAACCAAGACATCATCTTTCAACCGATGCTCCTGGAATCTATACATAGAAAACTATAAAAACACTGTAGATATTACTTCAAAAAAGATTGGTTGAAACTCATTAAAAAGTAACAGCGTTACCTGCATTCTGATAACGATGACAACATGTAGTCTTTCAAATACGTAATTACAATTTCATCGAAATATTGACTCAAACGGTTCTTAATTTTTGAAGCCGTCAGACTTGGGTGAAATGAAATGGGGAATAGATACAGAACCAAAATATATACTGTTCGTCATTTATAGCAATTTGGGACATTCAGAGATTCAATAATGGATGAAAACTGTTTATGTATGGGCTGCAGCATAAGTTGGTTCATGAATCATCTGCAGTACATTGCATTCATTTAACAGATCAGGAATCTCCATACGAATATTCAAATCACTGGATGTAAATAATATTCCAGAACACATGATAAGGTGATTCAAATATTTTAAGTTCCAGTAAAAAAATCGTAAATTGTTTGACAGTAATGGTACATACATACAATCGGAAACATTTATGAATATCTCCTAAGGATGATTTCAGAAGATTCCTAATATGTTCTTGTATTTGAATCCAATAGCCTTAGACATTTGATGTAGTGCATTGCAGGCGGAAACATACTGTGTGGCTTCGGCAGCACGTAAAACTCTAATTTCATGCTTTTTCTAATAACGATGCATGTGCTACCTGCACGAACTCCGCGAAATGAATGTCAAGAAACTTCAGCACACTTTGTTACATACTGGGAAAGGATTTATTATATTTGCTACAAGATTTGTTGTTTTGTTCATAATATCTACAGTATTGTCAAAATTAGGAATTTTACAATATATATTGTTATTCAAATTTAATTTTGCTTAAAATTTTATTATTGTCCCCAATACTGGACTTAATGGGAAATTAACGTGTTTACGCAACAAGAGTTAGTGCATATTCTCAAATTTTAAAATAAGGATCTGAGACTCTATATATTAAATATTTGGTTTTTAAATTCTCTTTTTAATGAAACATCCTTTTAGCAATGAATTTAAAGATGAATTCTAATAACACTTTAGAATATAAAACAACACTCAAGTTTTAAATGTCAAGAAGTTCTTAAGTATTGTTATTCACAACAGTTTTGCAAAAATTTAATTGACTTAGTTGCAAGTGTGGCCAATAAGCGTAGCATAATTCATTGTGTTCTTTTCTTGTATGTATTACATGTGTGGCTTTACTGAACTGTTAAGTTAAAATATTGAACAGTTGCTTTTAAATTTTGCACAACCCCCCTTTAAGAAACTTAATGATGATAATAATCTAGCGTGTGCGTTGTGTAGTTTTGTATGTCACACGTCAAGGCCTACTTTAATCATGGCCTGATGATTTGCAGTATAAAAAGAGAAAAGTTGCAATAAATACTCTTGCAAGGAGGAAATTGGTATAAAATTTTGTCCAAAAATGCAATACAAAGAATACCAAAAATTCCCTTCAAATTTGTGGAGTTACAACCATTGTATTTGCTTCTCAACATAAAAAGGATTTATCAAACAAATAAAGGACTCCACATACAAAGAAGTAAATTAAATTTTAAGAAATATTTCATGTCAATGTAGAAAAGTTAGATCTACATTTCTGCTTGTATAGATTTATATTCACTGATTCTTTATTCCGTCCAATCATAAATTTTGCTATGCAGAAAATGATTTCTTATTGTTAATCGCC
Source organism: Hofstenia miamia (assembly GCA_900660155.1). Taxonomy (NCBI): domain Eukaryota; kingdom Metazoa; phylum Xenacoelomorpha; order Acoela; family Hofsteniidae; genus Hofstenia; species Hofstenia miamia. Next base: position 2,217,735 of record CABFPE010000018.1, on the reverse strand, counting down.
TCATTATGTTTGAATGGGTTTTTTGCAATTTTCTAGAAATCAAGGCCTTTCAAAATGTACATTGATGTGTAATATAGCTAATTCTTTGATTTGGTTACTTGAAGTGATTTGCTTCATCAAATCTTGGTCTGTGGCGAAATGTGTTTGCTGCCTCATTTTTGCTAACTTTACTGAAAACCCCAGACCCTGATTACAGTAGGCCTCGCACATGTACACGCATTGTGTCTGTAAACACTAATATCTACGTAAATATTTGAACGATTTCGATGAAATTGACTGCCTCTGATAGGAAACTTCTTTAAGATTTGCGTTTAGCCAATCCCAAACATTATAGAGCTGTTCAAAGACGTATATCTATGTAACTAGGAACAAGATAGCTAGTATTGAAATTATCATTTCTTGTCATTTACACGGATTCCGCTAGTATAAATAATAGAAATAACAATCAGAATATGTAGCAAAGCAAGTTAAATTATCACTACTAGAGATCAGTATGGAGGTAAGGAAGATAAGAACAGAGAGTGAGGGAAATATGGGCATAGCAGAGTATGATAGAAGTGAAGACACAAACAATGTACAAGCAGGATGCAATGGATGAAGAATACTGAAGAAATACAGAATACTGTGATATACAAGAAAGGAACAAATGACTAATGAAGGCAGGACTTAAGAGCAAAAAGCAGAAGCACTAGTAATTCAACACAGGAACAAGCAGTCAGGACAAACTGGGTGAAAAAGCACATAAACAGATGAGCTGAGGTAAGTTCAAGCATGATAAGATGGGACGTATGGTAAATTATATTATGAGGCGGCAGCATGCGTTAAAGAAGAAGATAAGTGACATGAGCAAAGGCCACAGGGAATCATAGAGAATGAGAAGGTTAAGTTACTATTGGATTTCATCAGTCAGACAAGCATGGTGATAGATTAGGCTAGGGCCCGTACGCGGAAGGAAAAAGGAGTCCGGGCACGGGATTCTATGCTACGGGCACTGGCCGGGCATACGCACTCTTAACGTAAAATGATTATTTGATTTTGTTCGAGGTTTAATGCATAAGAAACTCATATCTAACAAATAATGCACTCAACACAAAGTCATTTTTTGTGATAGTGGCAGTGCAAGATTTTACCAGTATTGTATAAATTAAATGCTCATAATTTCTCAAAACAGGCACACAATTTCATTTATGTAAATCATTTAACGGGGCACACCCCCAAAAAATTTGCACAATTTAAAAAAATGAAAAAAATTCATTGTCTTAAAATATTCATTAAAGTAATCTGTTTCAATATAATACATTGAATTTTCATAAAATTCCTTGTTTTAGCAGAAATAAACTTTATCAACAAATCATGATGTGTATAATTTCGCATTGCTTGTTTATTTGAAATAATTAAAATAGGAATTGCTATCAAAAGATACAACAATGTTCATATATTAAAGAATGTGATTTTCTATTAAAAAACGTGGAAGCTGAGAACCACAGGTGAGTAACGTNCAAAGTCATTTTTTGTGATAGTGGCAGTGCAAGATTTTACCAGTATTGTATAAATTAAATGCTCATAATTTCTCAAAACAGGCACACAATTTCATTTATGTAAATCATTTAACGGGGCACACCCCCAAAAAATTTGCACAATTTAAAAAAATGAAAAAAATTCATTGTCTTAAAATATTCATTAAAGTAATCTGTTTCAATATAATACATTGAATTTTCATAAAATTCCTTGTTTTAGCAGAAATAAACTTTATCAACAAATCATGATGTGTATAATTTCGCATTGCTTGTTTATTTGAAATTGAATTGCTATCAAAAGGATACAAAAATGTTCATATATTAAAGAATGTGATTTTCTATTAAAAAACGTGGAAGCTGAGAACCACAGGTGAGTAACGTAGAAGTATAATCACAACCAAAGTACCCGGAGAATGCCTTTATCTACTTAAAATGGTATTTTGCACGTGTGTCAATTGAGATACGTTTCAATTTGAACTTAAACAAGACTTCATTGAACAAATATCCATTGTTCAAATCAAATAAAAATTCACTGAAAGAGTTAGTGCAATTGGGCTTACCTATGCCAGAATAGCATCCCAAAATAAACACTTTACTTGGAGAAATTTCGCAAATGGTACACAAAATTGGCTAAAATGATAGTTTACACGATTTAATAATAGGTAATCCGTCAAGGTTTAGATTAATTGATAGCACCATACACCCGCTCTTTGCAAGTTCTTTAAGCTTATCATGGTTATGAATTAAGAATGTAAAACCAAAATTAACGTAGACAGGATTCTCCGCAACAGATCGATTCCTCTTTAAAATTGAACGGGCATATTTTGGTAGATCAGTACCAGAATAATCATAGGCTGAGATCTTTAGCAAAGCAATTAAAGCTACAAGCGTAGCATGATATTTACATTACCAATCATTTAGATCCTTTCGCAGGGATCTTACATTAGTACGTGCTGAAGGTTCATCTAAATTATATTCAAATAAGGTTTTGCAATACTATATGATCAACAATTTAACATTATAGCAAAAATATAAATGTAGGTTGCATTTTTCAATATTTGGGTTTATATTCAAGAATATCGTATGCTACAAATTTTCAATTTGACAGGGAAATTATTAAAAACTAAGATAACATGTCCATTGCCAATTATACTTATTAATAGTAATGAATTTAGCTAAATTTGATTGTTTATACAAAACTATAAATAAGACTTTTACAAGAAAATAGATGATGAAGATGGAAAACTAGATGCGAGGATGACAAGGGAAGCAATTGCAGAACGAAAATTGGTATATTTAGTTAGAAAGTCGTATTCAGAGATAAAGTAGTGAAGAAACAAGATGTTATGTTTAAAAGCCGAGCAGGTGACCACAAGTAACTAAATATTGTAAAGTGGATCCACTTTTACGAACTCAAAAAATGTATAAAGTGCTTATATGCATCTGCATAAGTATATACTGCAAGCAACATACTAGAAGCAACATCCTCTACATCAATGGACTCTCAAACCCTCTAAAGAGCAATTGAATACAAGAGTTGAATACATTAAAAATTCAATGAATTGTTATAAACTTTAAAGAGAAGAAGCTTCAATTACATCGATAATGAGAAATGAGCAGCACACAAGAATTTCAAAATTCATTTATACGATTTAAAAAACCAAACAATTGAAAACACCTTTACTATTTGAAATAAGAAAAATGACTCCACTATTTAATCTTAAAGGTTTTACATGATACAGTAGTATGAGGCCGATATGTAAATTTTTTGCATTGCCTCTCAATTAATCGAAATGTTAAATACTAGAAAATAAATATAAGCGCCTTAATAATAATTAGATAATATACAGTTCACGTTTTCACGTTTATGAAGGCAAAATGGCAATAATACATAAAAATAACATGAGTCACAAAGAAATATTATTAAGAATGTAAATTTACGAAATTAATTTTTATATTAACACTATATAAATAACATTAATCAATACATTTAATGAAACAAGTTTGCATTTGCTAATAAATTTAATAGGCCCGTTTGCAAATCGTTAAATATTCTCAAAAAAGATATTGGTGTATAATAAATTTTTGAAAAGCTTATACAAAAATATTTAAAATAAAATAATAGTAATATTAAGAAATTTTGCATAACATAAATTTATAAAATTGTTGCTATGTTACATAATAATAGCTCTTCTAACATTAATGGTTTATATTGGCAAATGTTTGGCCAATTTTTTCAAACGATGCCAATAATGGACCAATAATGGCTCATTGATCATTGTTACTTGGGATACGGACCAGACACAGGCATGGGCCCTACCCTAGGTGATCGAAGCTCAAATGATACGTATAGCAGCCCTAGTTAACCAAAATGATTAAAAATGGCATTAAAATGGAAAATGTATTATTAAATGCCATTTTAATCCATTAAAATACAAATATATTATTAGCAATTTGAAATGTTTCATTATATATATATATATATATATATATATATGTATTCATATATAATTTTTCTAATTTAGGAGCTGCTTTTGCAAGACATTGAAAAGTACGCAAATTCAGATAGAAACAAGAGTTGCCATAAATCAGCACTGTGTGGGAAAGAAGACTATCAAACAATTGATTATTTTGTATAGTTACATTAAGAAAATAAAATTTGAAAAAATCGATGTTGAAATCTAGCATTTATTAAATGCATTAAAATTGCATTCGAATTTATCTTAATAGCATTAAAATGGTAAAAAAATGCCATTTTAATTCCACGATATTTAATTTTTGTTCGATTAAATGGCATTTAAATTCCATTTAAATGGTAATGTTTGCCATTTTCTACGACAAGAGTGTGGTAGATAAAACGTAAAGAATGGAAACAGTGATAGACATAACTTTACCGGAGGAATGTAGACAGCTAAAAGAATGATGAGATAGACTTGTACAGGGTTTTAGTTGAAGAAAGCAAAAGATTGCTGAAGTTGAAGAAAGATGAAGCAGTCTCAGTTTTAGTTGGAGCACTAGACGCAGCAAACAAGAAGGATACATTTAACTTGGAGGGCAAAGGATTATCAAATTTGAGAAGCGTGGTAGTATAGAAGGCAACAGAACAGCTAGATCCTGAGGAAAGTTTTTCGATTCCCTGCACACTAATGAGTTCTCGAGTTGAGAGTCAAAACAACATGAAGCTGTGAGAACAGAGCTGCAACCGTGCCGTGCTTTAATCCGTGCCCGTCCGTGCCGTGCCCAAGATTTTGCGTTATTGATCCGTGCCGTGCTAAAATTTATTGAATATACCAGCGCAAGAAATACAACTTTTTTGTACTATTTTAACGTTCGTATTACATTATACTAGTATCTGTTGGATAATATAAACGATTCTAAGAAATAGATTTGCATAGAAATTACATTGCGGTAATTTTTTAAATGCAATAGCAATATTCGAATTCTCGTTCCCGTCGCTATGCTACATAATTCTTGTTTGACATTTTGCAAAATTTCAAACATTACTAATAGATGTATTCGATATTTTATTTTGCGACTTCTGTCGAACAGTCATTAGGCATATTTAGTACATAACAAATAATCTGCTACGTATTATTTAATGTTTCAAAGTTTATAGTTTATGGCTTAAATATTACATTATTTATCT
>CABFPE010000018.1:2192802-2210942 GCA_900660155.1 Hofstenia miamia | reverse complement strand
TATATATATATATTATAAGACCGTTTCATGTGAACAACATGGAAATTGTGCGATCGGCGATTCTGTCTAATATATTTTCAATTTACTAATTTTTGTTTACTTATAAAACATAATACACTGGCTGTAATCACTTTATTTACTAGAGAAATTTTGAAAAATTCTAAAAGCCATATTTGTTGCCAAATATGAAAACGTGCCGCGCCGTGCCTAATTATATTTTTGAAAACCCGTGCCGTGCCGGGCCGTGCCTTCAAAAACCAGGCACGGTTGCAGCTTTGTGTGAGAAGGCGAGGCATAAAAATAACAACAATAATAACAATATTAATAGGGCAATAGTAAGCAAAATGCACAACGTTTTTTTAGAAACGATGAGACAGTTATTTTATCAACAGTATAAGCAACAAATACTAGGCAAAAAGTCCATGCGAAGCACATAGGTGAAACTGTTTAAAACAGTATCGACGCATGAAATAATAAAATATAACAATGAAAAATTTAATGAAGCATGTTGCTGGGCTAAGCTTTCAAAGTTAATTCGGATCGAAGTTGTGGTTACTTTTTACTGCTTACTAATCCTATGAGCGTTGTTGCAAGCATGAGTGATGTTAATATTGATAGCATTGAACTTTAAATTTCCTTGAGGGCAGCTCAATGATTTTTTGCATTTGTTTATTATAAACAAAGAAATATTTGAATTTCCTTTTTTCTATTCATAAGTGCAACACCGCAACCTCAATTTGCATCAAAATCGCAATTCATTTGGGAAATCCACCTTATGCTTTTTAGAGGTGTGTAACTAATTTTTGCGTTGTCCTACCCCGCACCACCTTAGTCTAGCTAATATCACTTGGTATAAATATTAATCCCAAGCCCGGTCCATTTAAATTTATGGCAACTCGGCCCATTTTAGGACCATTTTTATAATATTTGTAAAAAATATTTCTTAAATTTGTTGGGTTGCTTCACCAAAATGATAGATGCTTCTAATAAAATCTAAGCACTGAAATAGAAGGTTCTAAATAGAAAATTTAAAAAAGTATATGATACTAATATAAAATTTCGAAAACATAAATTTTATTTTTCACATTTATAATTAAAACTTATATAAAATTCAATGTATTCTTGCGTGCATTGCTTCGGAAGAGTGAGTACTTTTAAAATGCAGCCCATTTTTCGCCTCATCTTTTCCTTTTCCATGACCCAACTCTGGCTCAAGCCCTACCCGGACCGGCCTATTCCAGCCCAGCCAAAGAGGTGCTCGACCCATGTCCACCTCTGAGAAGAAGTCTGAAAATTTTCTGTCCGACATAAATTGTTGACTTGCTTCACCAAATTTCTATGATAGATGCTTCTAATAAAATCTAAGCACTGAAATAGAAGGTTCTAAATAGAAAATTTAAAAAAGTATATGATACTAATATAAAATTTCGAAAACATAAATTTTATTTTTCACATTTATAATTAAAACTTATATAAAATTCAATGTATTCTTGCGTGCATTGCTTCGGAAGAGTGAGTACTTTTAAAATGCAGCCCATTTTTCGCCTCATCTTTTCCTTTTCCATGACCCAACTCTGGCTCAAGCCCTACCCGGACCGGCCTATTCCAGCCCAGCCAAAGAGGTGCTCGACCCATGTCCACCTCTGAGAAGAAGTCTGAAAATTTTCTGTCCGACATAAATTGTTGACATTTTTCATAAAATTTCTACAAGAATTATTTTAATGCCGTCGAGTATTATCACTGATATCTCTTATCGAGATAAAGCATAGACAATCATTAAGAAATTTTGTAAAATTCGTTGGAATTTCAGAAATTATAACTTGAAAACAATTTTCTGTCCGAAATTGTTTTCAAAAATTAGGATGCAATGATAACACGAACGTACAATTTCACTGAAAGCAGCACTTTTACAACGTACATAGCATCTGTTTTAATTATGAAAAATGTTTTTGTCTATAATTAGCGATGCTTAAGATTGTCTGCTGCTATTTAATGGTTTAAAATGTTAGCATGGAACATATCTGTACAATGATGGCCACCAATGTAGAATTTTGTAAACGACATAGATAGAATAATACTGGAATATAAGAACAAGATTCACTGAGAAAGAACTACGCACCATTGAGATTTAAAATAGACAATGCAAAATATGAGGAACATGAGAAACATTACGAGATAGAAAACTAGAACTAGAAGAATTCGTATGTGCTCACTATAAACAACATTTATGAGAAAGAGTACTGCTACTCTACTCCATTCAGTAAAGTATCAATCCAAATAAGCAAGGAAGAAACATGGAGCTTGTAAACACAAAAAGATCATGAATGATAAGATTGATAAGAACTATTGTGTGAAAACCATCAGAAGAATGGCTCAAGTGTAGAATTTGCATTTCAATGTAATCTTATGAGATGTATCAGTGATAACCTAATGAGACATCTGCAGAACATCAGCATCCTAAAAGCGTCTCACTAGGATATGAGACACCTGCGACATCAATAGGATGAGTTAGGATGCATTTGCGACACTTGATTTATTACCGAGTTGTGATTTCACAATGATTGTTCTTACGATTAGAAACATTTAATGCAAACATAATTTATAATATATTGTCACATTGAAAAATCTCTTCAATATTTTAGAATTTTTTGTCGGACTGAAATGTCGACTTAAATTCGATTTACTCATCAAAACATGAAGTGTTCTTAGAAGATTTTATATTCTGATGCAAGAAGGCTAGTTGAAAGTTATATGTAGTGATTAAATTCGGATAAAAATCAATTTATTTGATTTTTTCTACATAGGACATTTTTCTGTCCGACATAGTGTGCTTGCACACATGTGGAGTAATTATAGTCAGCTGTCAGCTTGTTTTATTAAAGTACTTATAACTTTTGTATTATTATAGAATATATACATAAGTTTCATTTTCTTCTTTCACGGTCTTAAAAAACAAATTATTTTAGATAGAATTCTTACTTGAACAAAAGCTTAATTTTTTCCAACAAATGCAGTTTCCGCGAATATTAAAAATGGTATCGAATTTGACATCCTCAAATTGTCTAAAATCAACTGTATAACAACGTTTCCACATAAAATCGAAGAATCTTGTTCTCCTTAAATCTTAGAAGCTTTTGAACAGCTTTCAAAGAATCAATTCTTGGTCCGACATCATTTCTCATTTCGTAATAGCACCAGCTGTTACTACTTTACATCTTAAGATATCATGATTCAATTTTCAGTATCTTCTTTGTCCAACTTCTCAAATATTCAACAAAACACTATGTTATATTAGGACTTGAAAAATAATATTCTTTATAAATGTCATACAAGTTCTTCTTTGAGTTTATCGTAATAAAATCTGTCAGCAATTGTTCCATCTAAGACTTCAGCATGTACTTTTAAATTTAATTCAGTAATAATATAGGAAATTTAATACATGTAAGTAACAGGAGCTTTAAATGGTTAAATTAAAACAAAATTTATATTTCAATTTTTCAAAAGAATTTTTTCTTATGAAAAATAAACATAAGAGATGTACTGTAATATTAATATTCAAGGCATCACAATAACCCATGGTGTTTCCTTAGAGAGCTTCTCCAATGAATGGTGAATTTTTTTATCCAATAAAATAAGCTGATTTTTGTAGCCAATAGCAATTGAAGAAAAATATTAAATCTACTTGGATTTTCAAATAAATTTTTATGCAAAAGCAATGGAGAATGCAACGGGAGAAGTATTTTTAGAGAATCCTCCTACTTCGCTTGTTGCCCTTACAGCAATTGAAAACTTGACTGCAATAATATTGAATTTGTTCATAGTCATAGTTTACTTTAGTAATGCTGAACTTAAAAACTCTTTAAACAATACAATGTTTGCAAGTCTTGCTTTCACCGATCTCTCCACATCGCTGTTCTTTTTATACAAGACAGTTTTCCAATCTCTATTCACCATTCCAAATGGCTTCTTTGGTGAACTTTACTGTAGATTGATCTATAGCACATATATAATGTGGGGCTTTATTGGTTCTTCTTGGTTCCACGTAATCATAATTACATTTGATCGGTACATTTTGTAAATTTTTACATGAATATATTCTTAGTATATTTCTGCATAAGTGTCTGCTGTGGCCACATTTATAGCTGATATATTACAATTAAGATAAAATAACTTCAATATGTATATGTACTATGTACTAATATTATTTCTTTAAAAATTTTAAAAACTATGAGATGCAAGCATGCATTGTAGTCATTTACAATGAATTCAAATAATGTTAATGAAGTACAAAAAAAGGCAATGGCAACAAGCTGCAAAAACAGAATAAATATATATTCGAAGCAAGACTATACATGTTACACGAGCCTTGACTTTCTCTCTTATGCTAAATATAACGGAGGGGATGAAAATTTTTTTCCCACATCAAGGAAGTTAAAATGAACTATTGCATGCAATTAATGCAGTATGCCTACATTAAAAGAAACAGTTTACTCTATTTTACCTAGGGCCGATTTGACCCACCCCCTCTCTACCTATTTTTAGATATAACTCAGAGACCGTTTTTTAATAAACTATTCTTCTATGAATTTTTACTTTAACTTGTTCTGCAACTTTTAAAGAAAAATTATGCAGATAGGATCAAGGGTTACAAAGTTATAGCGATACTTAAAACAAGTCAATGAAAAGCTGAATTTTTTGAGAATTTCGAAAATAACGATTTTGTAAGTGTAAAGGCAATAAATTGAAACCAATGCATAGTTTTCTATGTTTACTTTTCAATATAGGCCTTTCTCTTGATTCCTATTTAGCAATATTTCTAAAATTTTGTGAAAATAATGAAATATTGAGAAAACATGATCTCTAACCTAATTAATATGAGCATAATTTGCATATTAATTATCGTATGGCTTCTAACAAAACATTCCTGACATATCAAAATATCTCCACAGAAAATTTGGTGTTGATTGTATGTACCGTTTCCTGAGATCATAAGGGGACCAAAACGCCACCCCCCTCCCCCTCATGAATAACTGCTACAAAAGAGCACAGGTAAAGCAATGTTAATGGTAGTTATTGCTGCCATGGGTATATTTTGATTAAATTTTGTAAACTAATTTTATAAATTAAAGTGGTATATTTTAAATATTTTGTCTTAGACTTCCATGGAACTTATATAAAGATATTGCAATTGATAGTATTTTAATGTTATGTGGAATAATAGCTATTGTTGACATTAATGACAACGATTTATCAATTTTCTTAATATCTATGTATTTTATTATTAAAAGGGCTTTTAAAATTTTACTGGCAGTTTTGCAACCGTTTGAACACATCTGAAGTATTGCAATTAGCTTTTTGCATGCAAAAAACCTTAAGAAGGAGAAACCACAACAACTGCATTTATATTCCGATTATTTAAAACTGTATATGCATTTTACATGTACGACCGAATGCTTCAACTTTTCTTTTATCTATTACAACATTGTGCTAGTGTTTGTTATAAATACCAGCTAAAAAAGGATTTTCCAATCACAACTATAACTACTCTTATAGAGCCCTTAAATAACTCTGAATTTTAATAATGCCATTAATTGTATATTTTTTACTATTTTTACAGCTTGTTAATNTAATGGTAGTTATTGCTGCCATGGGTATATTTTGATTAAATTTTGTAAACTAATTTTATAAATTAAAGTGGTATATTTTAAATATTTTGTCTTAGACTTCCATGGAACTTATATAAAGATATTGCAATTGATAGTATTTTAATGTTATGTGGAATAATAGCTATTGTTGACATTAATGACAACGATTTATCAATTTTCTTAATATCTATGTATTTTATTATTAAAAGGGCTTTTAAAATTTTACTGGCAGTTTTGCAACCGTTTGAACACATCTGAAGTATTGCAATTAGCTTTTTGCATGCAAAAAACCTTAAGAAGGAGAAACCACAACAACTGCATTTATATTCCGATTATTTAAAACTGTATATGCATTTTACATGTACGACCGAATGCTTCAACTTTTCTTTTATCTATTACAACATTGTGCTAGTGTTTGTTATAAATACCAGCTAAAAAAGGATTTTCCAATCACAACTATAACTACTCTTATAGAGCCCTTAAATAACTCTGAATTTTAATAATGCCATTAATTGTATATTTTTTACTATTTTTACAGCTTGTTAATACAAAAGTTACTCTAGCACTGATAAGTAACTTTTAAGAATAAAGGAAGCTCTTCTGAACACTTTTTTATTATTAATATCCAACTAAAACTTCTGTTTTTTAATAAAAGTAGGCTTGGTCAGGTGCTGCGCACTTGCAATTATTATATGTTTCGCGTTTGGTGTGTTGCTTGAATTAACAGGCGAAGTACTGCAGTTTCAGTAAAAAATTTTGACACGTTTTAAACGAATTTCATTACAATATTTATGAATTTCTTTTATTAGAAAAATTTATCTAGTGTCTAAAAGAAAATAACATTTTTTTGTGAATATCCAAACAATAGGTCTACGTCACTTAAAATATGAAGTAGTTACTATAGATGATATTTGCATTTTTATTTATTAATCATTAAACGTATGCTTAAAGCATGTCAAATCTTTAAGCAAACATTCTTAAATTGTATTGAGATATACTTCGAGATTTTAAATCTTTAAACAAAACACGTTATTTGTATAATTTTTATGCCATCGTATTTCTGAATTATTTTTTAGGATTATAGATCATTCGTAAATCGCTACCACGGTATGCTGCACCGCTACATACCGCAGTATTCCGCGGAATTACCGCACCCCTTTAGTCTAAGCCCTTTTGATTTCAGTGCTATCAAAATAGCTCACTTTCCATGTTTGCATTATGTTGCAAGTGAAGCATATATTCATGAAATAGTATTTTAAAGGAAAATCCAGAACTTTCAGAGCATGTCATTAATTAATCAATCAGCATTTCGTGCTAAACATTCTCAGCTGGCCTGAATACCAGAAATTGAGAAAATATAATACTGCAACACCCTTACAGAGTATTATGCTCTACGATCCTAAATCTAAGGCAAAGCCATTGAAATCTGTTATGCTTTCTAAAATATATTAAACATTGCATTTGCATAGTGAGTTAATAAACATCTACATACACCAATTTAGAAAACAAAGATCCAATGAAAAGTACATTTAAAAATGTATGTAATGTTCAAGCAACACTATGATTCCGTTGTTTTCAATTTTTACATATGTATTTGAATATATTTGAGTTTATTCAAAAGTTTTATATTTAAAATGTTAATTTAGAAAAGTACATATTTCAATATTTTGTTAACTACCTATTAGATATTTACATTTTCACGAGTCCTATATTGCAGAGAACTATGTTAGTACTAAGTCATTTGTCAAATGTGGAATTCAATTTAAAATAATCTACATTTTATAAAGTCAATAAAATTCTAATTGGACAACTGGAAAAAAATCCAAATAAATGTAAACTTTTAAACGACTTTATGTAGCAAACCACTGGATCACGAGGCTTGGATATGATAATATAATATTATCAGTTGGCAGTTATACTTTCTACAGTATCCATAATTATCTATATGGCGAATGTAGAAAATCAATGTGTAAATTTCCGATTACAAAAATTATGTATGATCATGATCAGTCTCAAGCTGGAAAACAAGTCTCTGTAATGTGAACATCTTATGTATAAAAAATATAGAAACACTTTCCCTTGAATTGAGACTTCTAACATTGAGATATTGAGATAACCGAATTTATAATAATTTAAATGACTTTCAGTTTACTTTTTATTTTCTATTCCCAAGTGTTATTTTGCACTGTTAATCCATAGGATTTAAATTTTTGAAACAAAATTATATTTTCCTTTTTAGATATAGGAGTCGTGCACAGAGTGCGCAAAGTCAGTAAAGTCAAATATTTTTTCGGTCAAGAACATATTACAAAATTTGCTTATATATGAAAAACGTTCTTGTAAGGTAAAAAGTCTCGAATATTTTGTTAGAACAAAATTTCGTTTTTATGTCAAAATTAGGCTACAATGGACTCTTTAGTTAGTAAATATCTCTATTTTCGTGGAAATTCTTCCCAAAATTTGAATTTCAGTTAAACTAGATGTTATATTGTCAAACTTGAACAAAGTTTTTTCAGCTTCGCAAACTTCTAGCAAAGGCTCTTGGTTTTACCTTCAAAAATCTTAAACATTATATTTGGTTATTTGTAAATAGTACATTCTAATACTGTTATGCAAATCGGACTCAGTTTTAATTCACTTTAATTTTGTCAAAGGTTAAAATAGGGCAAAAGTTTTGTATCCAAAATATCTAATTTTTAGTTAAGAAGTGTAACTTGTCATTTCATTTCTAATTAATTATAATTTATAATAAAATATTCAATATTTTTCTCTTTGTAAATAATATAAATGTGTATTAATGAATATAACTTTCTATTAAATTGGCATATGAAGTTTTGTATTTTCGATATTATTTTAATTCCTTAAACCATTTTCTTAAGCACTTAACTCGTCGAATTGTAATATACTGTCAATGATAATTCATAAATATTTTATTTTCATGTATTCCTGTGTATTGCTGTAAATAATGGTTGAATATATTTAATAACACCAAAATTGCGTTTCTTCTATATTTAATGCTATTCGATTTTGATTGTAAATTTTCCAAGTTTTCGATGTTATGTATTAATTGATTATATTCATTTGAAAAAAATAGGGTGTCATCAGCATCCTTAACTAAAATCGCATACATATAAAAATACATACCTACAAATTTAGAAACAAAATTTCCAAAGATTATAGAATATATATGGATGCTTTGCTATAATATAATTAAAATAATTGTGTTTAGATACGTTGCTGTTATGTATCCACATCGTTATAAAACATTCAGTAGCTCCAAATTTACTCTTAAATGTTCTAATAACTACAGCATATGTTGTTGGATTTCTCAGCCAATGGTACGATATATTCATAGCAGTTGGCGGGACAAACAACAATTGTATATTTGAACTACCCTATTGGACTCTTCAATGGAAGCTAGCAATGATTACAACACTAATTCTGTTTCTTGTGGCATGTACATTAGCCATAGGTTCAATGTACACTGTGATCATCTGGAAAGTCATTTTCAAGTCCAGAAAAAAGCAAAGTGGTATTTCAAAATCACAGCAGAGGGCCACAACTATTTGTATTATCTTAGTTGCAGAGTTTATAATTTGCTCTTACCCCAATGCTGTATTTGCAACATTCTACCTACTCAACGATGTCCTAAATTTAAATTTTGGCCTAACTCCAGATTCAGCCATATACTTAGCTTCTGTACAAATGGTTGGTGCATCATCTGTAATCAACCCAATAATCTACATCTCTTGTAATTCTCTTTTCCATTCAGCAGTGAGTGCTCTGTATAAAAAACATTTGATAAGTTAACTAACCATTTATTTCTGTTTAAAATTACCTTGCACACTGCTGAAAATTAGAAAAGTTACTTTGATATGATTATGTATTCTTCTGACATAGCAATTTACATTTGTTGGTTAAATGATGAAATATTCTATCATTTTAAAAATTCTGAGAATTATAGTTTCAATGAGGTCCTCGAAGAATTTTGTAGGTTGATCGTAATTTTCAGAAGATATATTGCACAAAATGAACTCATTAACTATGAGTTGGTCAGAATGTAAATGCATATAATGCAATGTCAGGCAATGTAAATGTGTAATGAAACTGAATACAAATTGTTTTTAATATTTTAATGAAAAAACTTCCATTAGCAAATACCAAAAATGTGTCTTGTGAATTATTATATGTTTGTTTTCAACGGAGAGGCTATGGAAAACTTACAATAACCCTAAAAGTAAATTTATGTTCACATCAAAAAGTATACTATTTGCCTTTGTATATCTCAGTGCTACTCTTAACACTTGTGAATACAATTTACTTTTGCAACGCTTCATGTCAATAAGTCACCTATTCATAGCAATAGTAAAAATTTTGTTCTTTCAATCAATCACGTTTTTGCTATTGTTATCAACACTAAAAAGACAAAATAAACTGCAATTACATATTTCCTTTCATTTGCTGGGTAAGGTATTGAAACAAATCCAGGTTCGATTTTAACCTCCGAATTTTATTTTAAAAAGCTAAATGGAATGATGAATTCTGGTAACTACTTCCATTTGAACTTTCACAATCCTGGCAGCAAAAATGTTGAATATAAACAATTAATTTCAAGTTTTTAAAATGACGATATTTTAGCTGTTTCGGAAACTTGGATAAAAATTGACGATCTTGATAGCATGTGGTTCTTTAATAACGAAATATACAGTATTTAGGAGAAACAGACTATCCAGAACACCATTGGGTAAAACAAAAGGTGGTGGAGTTCTATTTCTAAAATATCAAAGTCATTTAATCCAAAACATGATATTAGGAGCTATCTAACATCAAATTTTGGAAGTCTATAAGTAGAAATAATTTAAGCTTTTTAAATCTATCTTACTGTCCAAACAAGAGCAATTAGTAGAGGAATTATCTTTGGCTTGTTCTGAGATGAAAGATTTAATACTGCTTGGAGAATGGGAATTGTTTTAACCCTAATGAACAGTGCAAAATTGACCTACTCTTGAATGCTTTCAACTTAAAGTTAACTAATGCAACATTGCTGACTAGAATCACATTATCAAATAATACACTAATTGATTACATTGTTTGACGAAAAAAATAGTGCATCTTAGAGGTTTGGCTCACCCGAATGCTCTTTTTCTGACCACTACATTACATCTATTGAGTTTTCTAAATCTGAATCATCTTCGAATATTGCCCGAAATTGTATAAAGGGCTTGTGAAAAAAAACACTGAAACTATAAACAATCTGAAATCGGCAATTTCTTCAAAAAACTGAATACCTGTTATACTGCCCCAGATGCAACTACAATGCTGATACATTTTTTAGAAATTTTTAAAGTTTACCTAAATAAATTAAGTCCAGAAAGGAAAATTATGATTAAATCAAATTATAATAGCATTTCAAACATATCTACACATAGTAAACCTTGGATAAATGAATTTTGTAAAACATTGATTAGTAGAAAAAATATCGCATATAAAATATTTAAAATTTCCTCAACTCATAGAAATATACAAAAGCTAGGAGTGTCTAGAAAATATTGCAAATCGCAAGGCGTTCAACGAATAAATTAGAAATGAATACGCCTGTCTATATCTACCAAATCAAAAGTCAAAGTGGAAACAAATTCATGAGAGAGTAATAGCAACAAATCTAAATACAATTCTATTAATGCTATCAAAAATCAAAACTGGAAAATCATCAAAGTGATACCTATGAAATTTCTAACGAATTAAATTAGGCTTNGAAACAAATTCATGAGATCACTAATAGTAAGAAATCTAAATACAATTGTATTAATGCTATCAAAAATCAAAACTAGAAAATCATCACAGCGATGCCAATGAAATTTCTAACGAATTAAATTTGACTTCTATTAATTTAGGAAAATACAATGAATGGTTCAATAATTAAGTATGAAAATTTTTTCAACCCGAATTTTCTTTCCATTTACAACAGGTTTTGACATTTTAAAAGCTATTAATAAACTTAAGCTAAACAAATCAAGTGGGGCTTCCAAAATTTCTTCAAGGCACATAAAATCACTGCACATATGATTGCCAGTCCCTTAAATTTCATATTTAACGAATGTATAAAAATAATTAATTTCCAGATTATTTAAAAATTGCTCATTCCAGTCTGTTTTTAAATAATTTTTTTCTTCTGATTGAGATCTAAATTGGTGAAAACTTGTGTTTGTGTCTATTCAGTTAATAGCATATATTTGGACAGCACTAAAACCCATTAACGTTTGGCGCAAGAAATGACAATTTTTACCTGCGGGTTGCCTAGGTTAAAAAATGCCTGTCGAGGAGAGTGGTGAGAAACTTGGAGAATTTTACATTTAAGTGCATCTTAGTGACGCGCGATAAGCGCGATGTACACTATTTTTTGGGTGAATTTCAAATAACTGCACAAACTTTTTATACAAATTTGGCTCGATGGCCAAAAAACTCCGTTGATTTAGTATAAAAAATGATGTAGTTTTATTTAAAAATAAAAATCATATTTTGTAGTAGTGCTTCCTTTCAACCGACTGTCGTTTATTTCTTCCATTAATAGTTTGAAGAATGTTATGGTGTCGTGCATTACAACTTTTCTTGGATTTGAAGAATGTATCACCAAATGCCCCATTTGCTCCACACCAACAGTGTGACACGGATATTGTGGAAAAACAAATGGAGACGTTATGGCGTGAACTTTTAATGCCATCAACTCATCAAATGTTTTTCCAAAGAAGAATTGTGCCAATAATATTATTCCAATTAATAATTTCTTTATAGGGCCTAGCATTCCAATTCAACTCGAGTAGTTTAAATTTCCGTAGTTGAATTTGACTACCATGATGCTGGATGATTCTTTCCTTTGCATCAATTCTCACTTCCTTGTCGTCATCACCTATCATCCAAAGAAGTATGTTTTGCGGATGAGCGAAAAAGCAATTTCGTTGGATAACTTTTCGAGATATTTCCTAAATATGTTCGTTTCCAAATTCGCTTATTGCCTTTATCAAGTAGCATCTTACAATTACATCTCTTGTAATTCTCTTTTCCATTCAGCAGTTAGTGCTCTGTATAAAAAACATTTGAGAAGTTCTGACCGCCAAGTCTCAAAGAGTTAATAGCATGCTACGATTGTGCACAGCTATGTATAAGTTTTCGGCCCAATGAATCAATTGCCAAACTATGTGTACACAAAATAAAAAATTTGCAATGCACAAATATGTCATTAACCGCTTCTATAGAACCAAAGAGAAACACTTAATATCTGGTTGTCGCTCTTAATTGGACATGTATTTGAAAATAAACGTGTGTAAGATTTTTGCACAACAACCTAATTTTACGTGCATCATATAATTGAATATTATCTTAACAGTGATTGTGTTTATACGTAAGTACACTAAAGTTTACATTTCCTATAAACAATTGCAAAAGCTACTACTAACTTAGAGCTATAAACAAAAAATATGTTTAGATGATGCTATTGCCATTTACTAAGAGCACTCACACATCACATAGAGCGTCTAGCAAAAAATCAATGCTATCAGGCTTGCTTTGGCGACCATATGTATTCGTACTGAAATGTTGATAATTTTTTCTGAGACCGAATTTAATTTTTCTAGCTCATTTTATTTTCAATTGCGCTTCAGGAAAGCAAATACAAAATTTCATAAAATTCAAAAGGGAAATTTCCCCAGACCTTAAAAAATATACATACCCATACAACTCTACTTGATGTCTAAAAATTCTCTTTGTAAAGTTTCATAGCATTATTATATTTGAAACCCCTAGTAAGAAAAACACTTAGGAGGCACCATGTGAATGATGCACTAAAACTTCAAAATAAACTATTATCAATACAATAATCACCTAAAACTAAAAATCAATGTATTTTAATAAACTATGAAGGTTAACATAGTAGTAGAAAGATTTATTAATATTTCGAAATCTCTAATTTCGTTGATGTTCGGGAAATGCCCCTAAAATTTCAGGAGGTTTAACGGATATTATCTTCGGGAAATGCCCCTAAAATTTCAGGAGGTTTAACGGATATTATCTGTGGCGGGATAACTGGAGGATAACTGGTAAGAGGTCGGTCATAATAAGTGTAATCAGACGCAACGTCACTCGTGTAAAGACCTGGAGCTGGTGGCAAAAAAGGAGCGATACGTTCACGAGGATGGTAGTCAATATCAATAAGCAGCTGGCCTTTTGCCTCACGCTCTTTTATTCGCTTTTCTGCTTCTCGAGAAGCCCATTCACCCAAAACCACTTTTTTACGAGGCGAATAATGAAATGCAAGAATCTAAAATACAATTAGTACAAATATAATAATAGAATCCCATTGAAACAAAAACAATGATGTGTCATTAGATAACTGTATAATTTGGAAAGTTATTTAAACGAAATTCTAGGTACAGCAAAACATTAATATAAGTCACATATGGTAATGCAAACCAGGGAAAATAGGAGTTGATTTCCGAACGCTTGTAAAGAAGCGTAAGAGCCAAAGACAAACAATATGATTGGCTAATAGCAGCAAATAGCAGATCAGGTAAGTTTATAAGCACAAAGTCGTCTAATTATTCGCACTTTTACTAGGGATATTAGAAAACTTAACAGACTAACAAAATTAAATTCCAACACATTTCAAATAAGCTCGCGTAATACCATGTAATTGTTATTTCTTGATTAAACAATGATTCATTATGGATAAGTTTACAACTACGAGTAACTTTATTAATGGATTTTTAATCAAAGAGAAATTATTTTCTTTCTCTGTCTGAAATTGAATACCATTTGGAAAATGTTTTTGCGGCTAAAACAGCGGTATACAAATGGATTTCTGCATTTGTGGAGAAAAAAAGACACCAGTGATGAGCCAAAGTCTGATAGAGCTTCCACAAGTTTCAGCGATTGCAACATCCAAAGAGTTTGTGAATTGTGAAGTGATAAATGAAGCAGGTTTCCCTGCAAAAAATATCGTATACGTTGGATTTAAAGCTTTACACAGTGCATTATATCGTACACCACCTTAGCTTTTCTAAATTAACTACACGATGGGTGCCACAAATTCTGACCGATGTCCAAAAGATTAGGCGAATGCAATTTTCTGGACAAAACTCGAGAAAAATAAAAAAGGAAGAAATTGTAGAAATTGTAGTGGAACCGGGAGACTAATAACAATCAAAGAAATGGATCCTACCCGGAGAAGGACCACCACTAAAAGTTATAGCTTTAACGCTGCTGGAAAGATGATGGTTACAGGTTTCGAAATGAGGATGGGATACTGCTCTTCGATTTCTTCGCGAAAGGATGTACGATAAACAATGAGTACTAGCGCGAGCTTTTCAATAAAGTATATAGGATTCTTCCATGAAAATATCCTTCTCAGCGGCATCTCCTCTTACAGGACGATGCCACACCCTGGCTGAAATTGACTGGAACTGGTTCTAGTCGAGTTCCAGTTAAAATTATACATAGACTTATTTTCAACGTTATGCTAAGCTATATAAAACTGTGAATATATGACAGAAATACAATATGCAACTAAATATGCAGGCAAATATAATATCTATTGTTTTCAAAAAATCAAACAATTACTAATTGCATCATTGCTATACCTAAGATTAACAAAATATTCTAAATAACAAAAATATTGAATAAAAACTATATGTCTAACCTGTAACACCATCATAAGTGAAATACCAATGAATAAAGTATAGCGCATGAGCCAAGCGTCAACTTCAGGATCATCGTTATCGAATCCCATACTGTCATGCAAACGAAATCTTTCAAATTGATAGCCACGAATCGGATCAATGACTTGATTAACTAATGAGGCCGTTTCTTCTCGTCGATTGGTCACTCTGAGATTTTTTATAGCAGTCGTATGAAAACACGACTGTGGATATAATCTACATTTCAAAATGTTTATTGCTAACTGTCTTCCACGTAGCATTTTATAACATGACTAAAACAATCATGAAAGTCAAATTATTGAAATTGCATTTTTTGTTTAGAATTCATTAAGACAGTGCAGGTAGCCACTTTATAATATAATAATACATAGGCAATTTAAATGGAATAACAGACTTAATACCTAAATTCCAGAAAATTCACAAAAATCGAAACCCACTGACCGAAATTTGGTTGGCTAAAATATTGCCTATATTTTATTATGTAATTGATGACTTTAAAATATTAATTTAGAGATATGAGAGCAGATGTCAAAACGTAAATTATAAATTTGATTTCGCCATTACACTTTACCTTAACCCTAATTCTACGAGGTGAACTTGAAAAATAGCGACGCGCGAATCCCGTTTAAAGCTGTGTTACAAATCAAATGGAAAATTCAATTTGAATTTTTCGAATGTTTGGTAAAACAAACGGCTTAATTACGGGATAAAAAATTAAGTTATTTGTAAATGACAGCCTGTATCAAGGAATGCAAACTATTGTTATCGGAAATTGCGTAAAAGTATCGCATTTAAGCATTGGCGATATTTGTTCAAAAATAATCGGTATTGGTATTGCTATGATAAAAAAATCAGTTTGGTATGGGCTTAAAATTCCTAAGCATTGTGTTGTGGCTATTAAATTACTCCTTTTTCGATATTCAATTACCAGCTGTTATTTGCAAGTTTCTCACATTGGAAATCCAAACTTAAAGTTAGTGTGCTAAACAGCAGTATGGGATATGGACTTTGCTCTGAAAACTGAATATGCATAGATGTTGCTGGAAAGCTCTATTTTAAAGTTTTGTTGTCTATCTTAAATTATAAATTTAATTAAAGTAACATACTGTTCAAAAGAATGAAATTATTTTGTAATATATATTATGCTAATAAATTCAATTGTATGGTGCGGACAACTTGTGGTTTAATGGGAGGTATGCCTGTTATCAGCAGATTTTAGTCGTAAATGCAAATATTTTCGTTCACAGATTTGATCAGGGATGACCGCACATAGTTGTTGATAGAGGTTTAATAGTGGTTTGACAATACTATCAAAATGAATGCGCGCATTTTCGTAATGGTAGCTATCTGCTGTTAGTGACTTGATAGTGTGCGCATTAACAGTGCTTAATACCCGTGTTAGTTATGATATTAGTCAATGTTTTTTGCATAAATCAATTCATTATCAGATAATTTTTATTTATACAATATAACCAAAAGTTTAATAATAATAATAAAAATATCAATGACTTTATTTAGCCGCTGAAGGCATATACAACAAAAAATAAAAACAAGTCAAGTTTTACGGCAGCGAGGACAGTCACAGGAGATGAAATAGGAGCAAATGGAAGAGTAGGCGAAGTTGGAGAAGGGCTCAGCAAAGAGGAAAGCTATCAAAGATGTATTGAAGCTCGGTGACGAGTAAAAGAAATCAATCGCTGTTGGACGGCTGCGAGTCAAGATGTACTTAGCAGCAGTACACGCACGATTGAAAAGCGAGTGANTGCAAGTTTCTCACATTGGAAATCCAAACTTAAAGTTAGTGTGCTAAACAGCAGTATGGGATATGGACTTTGCTCTGAAAACTGAATATGCATAGATGTTGCTGGAAAGCTCTACTTTAAAGTTTTGCTGCCTATCTTAAATTATAAATTTAAAGTAACATACTGTTCAAAAGAATGAAATTATTTTGTAATATATATTATGCTAATAAATTCAATTGTATGGTGCGGACAACTTGTGGTTTAATGGGAGGTATGCCTGTTATCAGCAGATTTTAGTCGTAAATGCAAATATTTTCGTTCAAATTTTTGATCAGGGATGACCGCACATAGTTGTTGATAGAGGTTTAATAGTGGTTTGACAATACTATCAAAATGAATGCGCGCATTTTCGTAATGGTAGCTATCTGCTGTTAGTGACTTGATAGTGTGCGCATTAACAGTGCTTAATACCTGTGTTAGTTATGATATTAGTCAATGTTTTTTGCATAAATCAATTCATTATCAGATAATTTTTACTTATACAATATAACCAAAAGTTTAATAATAATAATAAGAATCAATGACTTTATTTAGCCGCTGAAGGCATATACAACAAAAAATAAAAACAAGTCAAGTTTTACGGCAGCGAGGACAGTCACAGGAGATGAAATAGGAGCAAATGGAAGAGTAGGCGAAGTTGGAGAAGGGCTCAGCAAAGAGGAAAGCTATCAAAGATGTATTGAAGCTCGGTGACGAGTAAAAGAAATCAATCGCTGTTGGACGGCTGCGAGTCAAGATGTACTTAGCAGCAGTACACGCACGATTGAAAAGCGAGTGAAGGGTGCGATGTTTCTTTGTACGTCGAATGGAGAAGGTGACAACATCATCAGAGCGAGTGCAGCAGGAATTAGAGAACTTAATGAAATCAAAAGGATCAAGATCCAATTTGCGAGTCAGTAGTCGATTGAACAGAAGGAGATCACAGGCATGGAAGTAGAGTGACAGCGGGAGAGTGGAGAATTTCAGCAGAGCGTCTTTATAGT
>CABFPE010000018.1:2101621-2114121 GCA_900660155.1 Hofstenia miamia | reverse complement strand
TATATATACCATATATGAAATTTTATTTACGTCCCTGCCGCAGAATAGTTCAATAATTTAAAGGGTTTAAAGATTTGAAATAGTTCTTATTGAAATTCATACCTATATAATATACTAATGCTCGATTATAATGTTTGGATGAACATTTAGTAAGCTCTACTTGCGTTCCCACATCATTTCTGATTTTCTTTTTACTCACGCATCGCCATCATTTATGCATTTCCATTAATCAAACATTTCGTTTAGTTTCAATATATTTTTCCTAAGACTATATACAAATAAATGTAATTTATTATTCATTTTTGTTTCAATACCATGTATTTCCAAATTTACATGTGTACAATATTAGACATGTACACTCTTATTTTGAAATATGTAACTAAATATTTTGTAATAATAAAAAACCAAATCATTCGATACATTAATAAATTATCAAATCTTTGTCGTTCATTGCTGTTTTCCTAATCTCAATAAATTAACCAATTACTAAAAAAACAAAGTGATTTTATCAGATACAAATTAATTTCCCATTTAATAGTATGGTCACTCTTGAAGTGGCTTATGAATGGTATAATTAATTATGATTTTGGTAGATTACATTATAAAGTCCGAGCAACTCGGAAGCTCCTAAAGCTAAAATTTTTGTTATTTTGGGTAGCTTAACTTATTATTTGTATAACAGAATATTAAAAATAACAAACATAAGATGATACCATACTACAATATTCTGAGGAGGACTGCAATCGAAAAGTACAGTCCTGAATTCCTCAGTCCAGTTCACTATGACGCCGCGAAGTAAAGGACCACTTCCAGCTCTGGTGTACAAAGTAAGTGGTTTCAAATTTTAAAGAAACAATTGGCAAGAATCAAATGTGTCGAATCCTAGAGAATTTTTATATCAAGATTTATAATTGCGAATAACTTAGAATTCCAAAAGTTAAAATTCCTCAGAACAAAATATTAAATTCAATCCAATTAAATTCATGTGTGGCAAGCCAATAAGATTCGTATTTGTGAATAGCAAATGCAGTGCAACATAGCACAGATGTGAAATCTATAAGAATCACATAGAGCACAGATATTTTTTATAAGCCTAATATTAAACCCACATTTAGATTGTCCAGCGTAAAGAATTATTTCATTCTGAAATTAATTAATTCTACAATAGGCAATGATTGAATATACTTGAAGAAGTTAAACCATGTGCAAACATAAACAATTGCCGTTTAGCTGAAGAAGTGTCAAGATTGTATGCACAATGTACAGCAAATTGCAGGGATTTGTTGGCGTGTCAGGAAGATAAATTTTTTCCTATGGCCTTCGGTTCAACTAGGTCACTGGATAGCATTTATTTAAACAAATTATTGAAATAATTTACGCAAAGGCACTCTTTTCAATGAAGTCATGTTCATGGTGTGGGGCAATTTTGACTTCCCCGAAAGTGGAATAGGGTTAAATAGCTTTAATAAATTCCGAAGTTTTTTGTGTTGATTTTCTTGTGTTTTTCTAGAAGAATCTTGTGAATTCATTTGTTGTATTTCGAAGCCGAATATGCAGGCAATGTTATTACAAATCCAAATCTAAATTCGAATCCAGAATATAATTTGGTTTACATAATAACTTCCATAGCATAATATTTACTGTTATAGAACTACTTTCAAGCATGAAAAATTTAGATGTTTATTCTAAAGTAGAACAACTCAAATGAGAAATGCGATTTACATATTTCACACTAAATGTTTTTTCCAGAAATAATGTCTATGCAAGTATACTCTTAGCAAAACCCCACTGCATCTTTCAAAATTCTAAAAACGGGTTTTATCCGAGTCGCATGGGTCACCGGATCATGCTTTGTTTCCCGGTTGCAACTTTGATTTAAAACTGTTTCTAGGAAAATATTATTCTCAATGCACTTTTGTATATTGTTTTGCTTAGAAAATGACACCCTCATAATATTAATTTAATGATTTACCATAAATTGCTTTGGTATTTGAATTTTTTGCCCTCTTTTTCCAAATCAGAAGACTAGGTATAGAAAAGCATAATATATCCCACTTAACTTGAAACCATCTATCATTTATTCATTCAACAACATGCATGTACCATTCAAAACTATTTGTATGGCAAACAGAAACGTCGGCGTGTGCATGAATATATTGGCTGTGTTTATCCAACGACAAAAGTTCTCAAATTATTATTGTACTGAAAATTTGAGGTACAAACAACTTTGCTTACTTTTGGTAAACATTTTGCTGTTATCGACTATCGTGACTACGTATAACAAGCGTTACTGTAGCTATTCAATTAAAATAATATGGAATGATTTCCTGGAAATGATTAAGGTTGTCTTGGTAATTATTTTTTTAAATTCCCTACAGATCAATGGATGCAGGGATTGCGACAGTGCAGTTAAACTCTACACTTGTTTAAAATCTAAATGTCAGAAGATATGCAATTCTGTTCAAGGTAGTCTCAAGGATGTCATAATAACAGGAACATCTCTAGGAAATCTTACTGATCTTAGACTAAGTTTATTCTGTGGAATAAACTACGTAGAAAGCATATCTATGGCAAGGAATAAAATTCGTGTTGTTCCAAATTATTCTTTTGAAAACATGGACTTTTTGAATATAGACAGGTTGTCTAAAGCTTCTATTAACCTTAGTGGCAACAAAATTGATACCATTGAAGAACTCGCATTTACTGGATTAGAAGATAGCCTAGAAAGCTTGGATCTTAGCTATAACAAGTTAAGATCTTTGCCATTAGCTGTTGGAACGCTAAGAAATCTTAGAGAACTTTATTTGCAAGGTAATCAATTTAAACGAATTCCTACAGAAATTCTCTTAAATCTCACATCGTTACGTACTTTAGACTTGAGCAAGAATCAGATTACAATTATCCCTCAAAATATATGCGAGTATCTTACTACAATAAGGCACTTATCATTAACAGATAACCCCTTACAAAAGCCAGTTAACTTCATGTTAAACTATGCGTTTACCTTTATGAACTGTCCGAATTTATACCAACTGGATTGGATACAATGCTTAGAACCATGTTTTTGTGAAATAATACACGAATATAAGCGTAAGGGGTTTTCGAACAGCTATAGACTCCCTTTGGCTTATTCAAAGACTGATACTCGCTGTACATCCAGAAGTGGGGTCACCTGCAGCAATGCAAGCGACCCTGTCCTTCGTGGGAAAAAGCTGCGTTTCTATAACAGCCAGTTGGGGATCCTGTCTGAAATTTGCCAATCAAATAGAAATTATTTGTCAATATTGCTTTTGTTTATTTGTCAAATTTTGCTAAGATAATATTTCCGAGTAAGATTGTCTATTTGTAGAGATTCAATAAGGTGCATAACTTCCTCAAACATGGCAAGTGCTAAGTCAGGCAGGTGAATGAGGTGAATGATTTGTTTATAAGTGCAAACTATTCTCTTTTATCTAAAAGTGAAATATAAATTTTATCCCGAGTTTGATTTTTAAAATTAATACGTAGTCGCTTTTTGAAATACTCATCTGATACACAGATTATTATGGTAAAAGAGTTTTTAAAACTTTTTTAAATCATTGTAAACCAACGCCTTTATTTCTTATGAAAAACCGACATAACACAAAGCAATAATACTTATTACAACTTGTATTAAACATCAGTTTAAATTGGATGAACCACACTTTTCGAGAACACATATTAAAGTACGGATGAAATCCACTTTTTCTGCGAGCGTATCCTACGCTGAAGTTGAACAAAATAATTACAGATACTGTATATATATATATATATATATATATATATATATAAAGGGTATACCATAACTTCGTCGCGGTTTTTGATCTCCGATAAGTTACAGTTTAGATTCGTATATCGAACTACTGCTATCAATATATTTTCTATAAGTCCTGAAATATTGTCTCCCAGAGTCCTTAGCATTATTAATGATCCATTTTGTATTCTTTTAACGCGTTAATCACTGCATTCATTTTTTTAGAAATATCGGTTTTAGAATGTAATTTTTAATTGTTCGATATCTTGGGTAAGTGAGATTTAAATTTCAATCATTGATGTAAGGTCCGATAGATTGAAATACCATAAGTCATTGAACGATGCAAAATTTCCGATTACGACAAAAACTGATCACTATTATTGACAATTAAAGGAATGCCGTTTCCATACCCAACTTCTCCCCGTGAAATAAAGA
Organism: Hofstenia miamia; assembly: GCA_900660155.1. Taxonomy (NCBI): domain Eukaryota; kingdom Metazoa; phylum Xenacoelomorpha; order Acoela; family Hofsteniidae; genus Hofstenia; species Hofstenia miamia. The sequence continues at coordinate 2,109,914 of CABFPE010000018.1, read as the reverse complement.
CAGCAACAGAGCGTACCGTTGTTCATGTTCTTGTGCATCACTATCGCTGCCAAGTTCACTAAGCCTATGTAATCAAGAAAAATCTTCTGGAGGTTGATGGCTGGATCGTCTCAGAAGGCGCAATAAGAGATGTGGAACAAGGAACTTAAAGAGATTGCAGAAATAATGCTGTTGGAATTGAATGACGATTTTGATGATTGATATCTATATTAATTGCTTTTAGATGCACATATACCATGAATATATAACTTTTGTATCAATATGCTTTCTTTTCATTAACAAATGAGTCGAAAAATATGTCGGTTTGAATCATTTAACCTTAATCGAAAAGCGCGTCGAAGTTATGGTACACCCATTATATGTATATGGTTCCAAAAATGGTATAATTTTTAATAAAGCAGCAAAAATCATTTGCATTATTCTTAAAATATTAAAACTAAACTGATTTTTTAAAACAATAATAGCAACAAAACAAGATCACAAAAATACTACTCATTTTCAGAAGCTTTAAAATTTTGATAAAAATCCCAAATGCATGGCTAGGAGAAGTGGTTCATAAGGACTACCCTAAGATGCGTTAACAATTATAATTAATTAAGGGAAGTTGTCCAAATAGTTAAGATTAAAATTTTCGTTTGAACTAATATTTTAACTAGAGGAGAACTATGTACTCATTTTTTTAGAATAAAATTTATTAGTACTTATGGAAATGATTAGCGGGTTTTTCAATACCCCTTCGAAAAGGCAAGAAATGCGAACATTAAAATCAGCATCTTAGATTAAAGGAGTCGGACTCTACTCGATAACCTTGAATAGAATTAAGCGAGACTTGTCATTTTCTTCTTGTATTATCCAACGAGAACATCTTTGAAATTTCTCTAAACGATTTACATCACTTTTTTTAGTATACCAAATTGGGGATTCATAAAGAAGAGCTGTTAAAATCAATCAAATATAGAGATGCTTTTTATTTTTAAGTTAGCATTGAATGGTATAGTTCTAATGATAGAAACAAAACACTTGTTACATGATTTCAATTTCTTTGATATATGTTCACTCCAAGAAAAATTATTTGAAATAGTAACGTCAAGATCTTTAACAGAAGATGAAGGAACTAATTTTACGTCAATAGTAGTTTCTGGAGACATTATATAAAATAGTTGAAATTTATCAAAATTAAATTCCATTCTGCTTTCTTTTGCCTACAACAAAAACAGGTTTAGATCTGATTGTAAATCAGTGCAGTTTTGACCTATTATCTTTGTATCATGAGCAAATAGAAGCGGCATTGTATTTATACATTGATCAGGCAAGTCATTCATATATAGGAAATGAAAAGAAGAGGTTCAAGTACAGATCTCTGTGGTACTCTACTAGTAGCTGGAAGCAATTTCGTGTTGTTTATAATAATCTGTTGAGTTCTAGGCTATTTAATAGGTATGATGCAATTAAATTTAGAAAATTATGTGGAACATTAAATCTTCTCAGCTTATCTAAAAGGAGTTCATTTGGAACTTTATCGAAAGGTTTACTAAAGTCAAGATATAATATCATACATGACTTAGTTTCATCAAAATCAGAGTACAATCGATCCATTAAAATAAGAAGTTGGGTAACTGTTGAATTTTTAACACAAATCTAAATTGAGAATATGTTAGTCTTTCTTTAATTACTGGAAAAAGTGCATCGAATATAATACGTTCANTTTTTTGATGTATATTGGATACTTATAACATAATTAGTTTCCAAACATCATTTGGTTAAAATTTGAACAGATTTTGAGCATTATTTATTGCGAAATTGAAAATATGACGTCATTGCAGGTTGTAAAATAGACTTTTTTCCACATTTTTCATTTTTGGAACCACAAGTTGATACAAAAACAAAAGGAAAGTTTTTTCATTGATTTGTGTTACCTTAGACATAATACATTGGAAAACCTACGGCTCAAAGCTTATAGAGACAAAAATATTATGCTATAGCCTCAAAAAACTAGGTATTTTACCNTAGTTTCATCAAAATCAGAGTACAATCGATCCATTAAAATAAGAAGTTGGGTAACTGTTGAATTTTTAACACAAATCTAAATTGAGAATATGTTAGTCTTTCTTTAATTACTGGAAAAAGTGCATCGAATATAATACGTTCAAATAGTAATGATATTTTACATAAAATGCTAATAGGACGATAATTTCTAATTATATTTTTTTGGTCCACGTTTATGCAAAGGCTAAATATTGAAGTTTTTCATAAATATTGAGTATATGTTAATCACTAAAACTCTCAGAAAATTTATAAAAATATCACTAGTGCTTATATTATTTCAAATGCAAAATAACATTATATTAACAGAATATATGAAAATATAGTCGATAGAGCTAGATGTTTCTGCTTACGTAATTCCCAATTTTTAGCTAAAATACTGGTTTGCATTAGGAATGTGCCACAAAAGACAGTAATCAGGGCTAATATATACCTCACGCTAAATGTGAAGTGGCAACATCTAAACGAAAGTGAATTCCCAGCTAAGAAGTAATAGCATGAAAAGTTTTTCTTTATAAAACTAGGACCCTATTTGTTTGAAGTGTTTTTCTAATAATATACATGCATGTATTATAGAAAATTCATATTCGTATTGTTCGTGTGCCTAAGATGCACACCTTCAGAATTGGATTTTTTATGTCTAATACTCACAGCTACGATTATTATGATTTTTATTAACGGTTTAAGGAAATTGTGATACAACAAAACAAAGAAATATGTATTCACATTACTTTTATATTAAATTTTGGATTTGCAGATATGATTTCTTGTTGTTGTGGATCAAGGATCATGTTCAAATGTGAAAAACTCTTTTTATTTTTGCACTCAAAATACTAGGTTCATATTTAAAATTTGAAAGGGTTTTCAAATTTTTAAAGCAGTTTAAATTATTTTTGAATTATCATTATTCAAAATAAAATAGTAATCATAAAATTTACAATGAATCTTGTTGCTAGAAACGTTGTAACCACATAGCAAGGATTGCTAAGGAGAAAAATAGACAACCAGTAAAAAGTGTAAAGTAATGGGGAGGCTGCAAAATACTTTCTTTTGAAATTTAACTACATAAGTTTGGTATGAGAAAGAGAAATATAACAAATACAAAATAAATAAATATATTTATGCTAATGTGGGACATCGTTTCCCACAATACAGAATTGAATATAAGCACATATACATCATTGTACCCCTTTTAAAATACTTCCGAATCAAAACCGAAATACCGAACAGGTCTTCTTTCTCTTTGGGGGTAAACACGTTTAGCAATCGATCCTCGATCTTTCACACAGTCAACAATTGACCTTTGATGTTCCCTGAGATTCTTTATAAGCATCGTTTTCACATTCATGTCGATTCACAGAATTCGGAAGCTTTTCAAAACGGTTGATGGAAATCGTATTATCATTAAACACAGCTACTTGCGGAGTGGAAATTTAATGAACAACACCATCGGAATGAATCGGAATGTATGCTTTTTTTTGAAAAGTATGGATATTTAAATTAATAGCGATCTCCAATTTTCGGTTGCCAACCATGACCAGATGAAGCATTTTTCCGATTTGCTATTGTATTAGTTGTTCTAGTTTTCCTGACTTTACTAGTTGTACAAAAAACCAATTCATTTGGAGTAAATTGAGTTGAACTATGTATAACTGTTTTCCTATAATCTGTAAGAGCAATAGGAAGTACATCTATCCACTGAGAAGGCTCTAGTCTTTTCTCATATATCAATGATTTAATTTTGGTCCAAAGCGATCGATGAAAACGCTCAGAGACTCCATTGCCTTGAGAATGCCACGCGGTTGTACTCTTTTCTAAAAATTGAGACCCCACGTGTCTTCTTAAAATCAGCCGATTCAAACTGACTGCACCTGTCTGATATAAGCTTTTCAATAGATGGGAATTGAAAATGATAATCCTTGAGTCTGATTGAAGCAGTTCCAGCCGTTATCTTACGCAATGGAAAACCTCTGCATAACGTGACAAACAGTCTATTATCTTTATCATATATTCACACCTGTTCTTTGTTTTGGGTAGTGGATCCACAAAATCACATACAATAATTTGCTGAACTTTCTCAGGCAACGAACAAGTTGCAATGGGTGGCTTAGCCCAGATAGGTTTTATCCGAGCATAAACTTCACAATACGCCAAAAAGCGGCAAACATCAGCATAATGACCAATCCACGAAATCCCTCGACGTTTTAGCTCAGCCAACATTTTGTCACGTCAATTATGAAAACCAAGAATATTTTTCAAACAAACAACTATCCATTCGTTCAAGAACAACAAATAAAGCAGCATTGCGGGAATTCTAGACAACGTATCAGCTATAACATTCTCTGTGCTTTCCCTCAAAACAACATCACAACTATAATCAAGCAGTGCTAGCTGCCATCGCTTTAACTTACGACTAACTTTAGAGTTACTGAACAGAAGGGGACAAGTTTATTATCCACAAAATTTAATAATTTTTTTAGCAGAAGCAACTACGGCTAACGCTTCCTTCTCAGATATGTACATATTTCTTTCATGNCGCGGATGGCAAAATGTACGTAACGAGGCATCATATAAGGCGAAGAAAGAGTGCTAGACATTTTCAATATAAATCTACTGAAAAAAGCTGAACCAATGAATTTTTTTAATGATTATTTGATTTCGTCTGAAGTGGCCGATTACATTTTTGCAAGAAAAGATTAGCTAACTAAGAGTATTGAAGCATTTCTCCCTGAAATTTAAAGTAAACGGTGACAATTATTTCTCAATATTGATGAATTGCTTTTTCTGCAACACCAAATCTAATTTAAACACACCTATGATATTCTTGGCGTCAATTTCTTAGAAATATTTATGAAAAATCATGGGTGGCTGAATTCTTTTTTCCAGTACTGTTTCTATATGCATGTCTTAAAATTTTCCCACTTTCTATTGCTATAATAAAAATAAAGTTTTATTACATTTGAAACAAAAGTAAGATAACGCATCTAAGAAATTAGACGATAGTTCAGTATCAACAAAATATATACACAATGCCAAACACAGGAAAGAGAAATTTTTTCATCTGTATCAATCACCTCAGATTTATAAGCTGGGATCACTGTAGTGTTTTATGTATATGCTCTATTAAACCATATTATTAAAATATATTATTACTCACACCTTAATAGTAATTATCAAATTCACATTGTGTTTTGTGAAAAGAAATTGAACGTTNAATGTAGACTCGCTTAAGTCTCAATAATCAACTACCACCCTCTTCTTTCCGGCCTTATTAACTATATGGACATTTGATCAAAACGGTGTGCTCGATGGACCAATCACCCCATTATCAAGCAACTCCCTTAATTTATCTTTCACGAATTCAGCACTTTTTGCATTATAGAGATGTCTTACTGGTTGACGCTTAACTTTACTATTATTGTTTATATTAATAACAGAAACTGGATTCCAATCTTTAAGAACAGCATTAATAAGAGGGCCATCAAATTTAAGTAATTAAAGTCTTTAAAAACACTGGCACGTGATCCATCTGCATTAAAGTCAACATTAGACGCATGTAAAGACAATGTATCTTTTAAATTTTCATGAGAAATACTGAATTCTATCTTTTGAAAAGTACATAGAAAATTCATACCTATAAGAACAGGTACTGGTAAAGAATGAGCAATTCGAGATGAAATCGAACGCTTGATATTATTCTTCAATACATGAGGGGGGTTGTATTCAGTCATGAATGACTATGTAGTATTCTAGAATAATAGTTTTTATAAATATGCATTAATACAGTACTATTTTGAATAAATAATGAACATTCATTGGATAGAGTGTGCCGAAGATTATAACTAAGTGTTACTTTGATTAAGAAAGGAAAATTTGTATTTCTAATACCATAAAATATGTAAAAGAACAATTTTCTATTAATTTTGAATCAAAATTACAAAACTTGTATTGGAAAAATATATTTGGCCACCTGAAAAAATTTAAATAAATGAGCAAACCTGAAAAAAAATTCAAAATAGGATACATAAATGACTAATTGATGCAATATATGCACTTAGCAACAAAATTCTTTCTTCTAATAGTTTGTAGGGTGTTCCTTTGAGCGAATAACAGCTTCTAGGCGATCAGGAAATGAAGCAAAAAGTCTTGCAATAAAGCTGTTAGGAATTGCATAAAATTCTTTCTTTATTGTGCACCACAGCTCGTCTTCAGCGTGAAGAGTATGTGTCCAAATGATATTTTACCTCTTTCCAAATATCTTTGATAATGTTAAGGTTTGGAGATTGGCCAGGCCAGTCAGCAAGGATAGCAACCCCATTGTTGTGGAAGAAGTTTTTCATTTCTTTTTAGGTATGACCTGGAGCACTATCCTGCTGATATATTGAATCATATGTAAGGAGTGGCAAGAGTTCTTTTTATAGAATCCGAGCATATTAAAAACTTCGGAGAGTACCAGTGATATGAACAATCTTGCGAAAGCCACACTTCCATATTTCACCCCATGCCATTACAGGCTTCCCACCATACTTATACTTCATGGTCCTCCGAGTAAATTGAGGCAAGAATCTGAAAGTCTGCCCAGTTGTCTCTTTATCAACATCCTTTTTTATGAGTATAGCTCAAATCTTGACTCATCTGAAAATATCACATTGACCAATGTTCAGATGAATTGTCTCGCATTAAATTGGCCCACCTCAGCGGCGTAATCTTTGATTTGAGGTTAGGAATGGCTTTCTGGGTGCCACAAAAGTCCTAATTCTTCAGGATGTTTCCCACGATTCTTGCTATCACGAGGAGAGGAGACCATCAGCCCATTCCTTGCAAAGTTTCTCTGAAGTCTTCCTGGGATTTCGCTTTTAAAGGCACACTAGAGCTGATTGGGAGGTTTTGGAGGAGTTCTTTGGACTTCCGGATTTTGGCTTGGGGCAATGATGTTTTCAGAAGTGAGACGTCTGATGATATCCCCGACAGTACTTCGAGGTTGTTCTACAAGTCGGGCTATATTACGTTGACTCATCCCTTCAAAATGTTTGGAAATAATCAACTCGCGGATGGCAAAATGTACGTAACGAGGCATCATATAAGGCGAAGAAAGAGTACTAGACATTTTCAATATAAATGTACTGAAAAAAGCTGAACCAATGAATTTTTTTACAGATTATTTGATTTCGTCTGAAGTGGCCGAATACATTTTTACAAGAAAAGATTAGCTAACTAAACGGCGAAAAAAGTTGACTACAAACTAATCGATTTTCGGAGTTGCTACATGTCAACAGGTTTGTCAAATTAGCTGTTAAAAATGATTATTAATTGCTAACATGTTAAAAACACAAAATAACATTTTAGCTAACACTTAACGATGTTATAAAACTATTATGAGCAAACAGTTTATTGATTCAATTGCTTGTACAGAAATGAAATTTTGATAGCCTTTTCAGTTCCAAGCATATTCCTAAGTTTCTCATATGTAACTCTCATTGTAAAGAAGTATCCAATCATCCACTTGAAGCAATTGCGTTTACAATTGAGCAACCTAAATTTGCAAGATTTAGATCGAACTCCAATCTTACACCGCGTTTCCACCATAACATTGCGGTCACAGTCTTGTAGTTCTCTTCAAGCAAGTAGCTAATATATGGCTGCACTTTCCCCATGCATTTAGTCAACTTTGGCATAAGGGACTCCAGTATTAAACTTTACTTTTTTGTGTTTGATTTTGATGACAATTAATCACAATGGTTATGAGGGTCTAAAAGATGTGCCGCATAACTATGAGAATAATTTTCATTTCCATTCGTTTACAACAATTTCTGCTAAATGCACAGGATCGATCTCAATACTTGTTTCCAGAGAATCAAGCATTTAGCCAAGATACACTTATCGCTCTGTACACTGTCCAAAAGGGCACCAACATTTTTCAAGAAATCTAGAATTTCTTCAATTGCCCTTTTCTTCCATATAGCGATAAACAGATTGTCAGGATTTTGAATGAGTTTGAAATCTTTGTGGCTGAGTTAACAATGTGTGCTTGACATCCGTAGGTATGGATGCTTGCTTTGTATTTTAACGCTTGTCTTATTGAATATATGTTGAAAGTAATATCCGTTACAATATTTCACATCAAAATCGCATTCTACATATTCGATTTAAATTTCACCGACACTTAAAAGTTACTCAGTCGTACGACGGTTCCCCATTTTAATAATCATGTTGATTAAATACCACTGGTTCGATGTATATACACATACTC
>CABFPE010000018.1:2085637-2096033 GCA_900660155.1 Hofstenia miamia | reverse complement strand
CCGCGAATTAGTAAACTACTTTACTATCATATGCTTTTTGATTTGCTCTATAGTGATTATTTATCCCTCCCTCCCCCTCTCTTTGTATTCCATTAACACACATTGATTTCATTCCATTTCTTAGCACTAGAAAAGCGACAATACGTCAAAATACTCCTTAAGAAATTTTTGTTCTTCTTTATTATTCATTCAGCAAAAGTACTAGTATGTGCCTATACTTCCAATTATGATGATAATCTCAATGAATTTGATGTAAGTAAACATTATGTTTCTATCTAATAATTTTCACATTTAAAACATCAGATGTAAACATATTCTCAAGGAGTATTCGTTGTTCTAATGTTAAAAACCTGCACTGCGTAATTTACTGTTGGATTACCAAAGTTTTGAATTCACCCAAGACATAGAATAATGTTCCAACTCGTTACACCATTTATATTTTTAGTAGTGCTATAGCTCGCCTGCCCTATTTTCCGAATGCTTGTTGTGAAGGTCCAGTATCCGAACTCAGACCAAATTTATACTAAAGATGTATTATGAAAAGTCTACATGTACTAAATGTCTACCTCAAATTAGTAAATATATGTAAACCATAGAAAATTAAATATTCTGTATTATAATAAAATTATCTACCTTTGAAAACACTTGACCCACACAAAAAAATTCAACACATCTTAGAATCTCTAAACTATGATACAATTAGCAAGAACTATGCAAATTTGTAAATCAATTGTATTTGCCACGTATGACCACGAGATTTTTAATGATGACACCTAAGAGGCAATCAGAACTGGACAAGAGTCACATAATGTGACCCATGCTTTGTAAAGTTCCGAACTGAACCACGTTTTGACTCAGCTTTGTACGGATTAAGCTTGTCTGAGAAGCTAGACATGTGTACTGCAGCATCGTTTTCTGCTGTTGACACATGCATCGTGTCGACATCGTAAATCCAAGTCGTGGGATTTTTCTTATTATTTTTGAGGGTGAAGTTACAATATTATTGCGCAATATCATAATGTTAGTAATGATAATGATGGATCATGATCCATTTGAAAGTGATCTATGCCCCATGATAATTTCATGGGCATTGACTCACTGACCCATGTCTAGTTTTATTTCGATTATTATCAATTTAGCTGACTTGATTAACCTTACAAACCTGCAACTGTGGCATATGCTATTATAATATATTATAAGATATTATGAAATTGACATTTGACGACTCATATAAGTCTGTTAATGCATAAACTAACTTAAATATACAAATATTAAATCGAGTTGTTTATTGTTAAGAAATCATATAAATGTGGAATTATACTGAGTAAGGCATTTGTTGTTATTTTGATTTGGATTAGACTGGCTTTTGAAGTCTCTGGACTGTAGTTGTTAAGAGAATTGTATTTTTAATTTAAAAGAGTATAAATCAGTTTTATTTAAAATTGTATTTATTTACACAAATACCGTTTTCATCGTTGCAAAAAGAATATTTGAAAATTAAAGGAAATTTTTTAACTTCTTTTGACGCTTTAAATGAATAAATTTGTGTGTTCTTTCAAAGACCTAGAAACCCAAATAAAAAATCTTTTAATAGAGTATTTCATTGTAGCACGCTTTTTCAAAATCAAACCATTTACATTTTGTTTGAAGTTAAATGGTTACCTGTCGATTTAAAAGGCATGGTATATATTGAAAGACGTTTTTCAATACTCAATCATTAGCACCATAATAATATGAATATATTGTCTAAGAGTAATTTTGTGTAGTATAAAAATATATTTTTTTGTGAATGTTGAAAGATAAGTCGAATGAATTATGAATTTTAGGAATAAAATGATCTTTTGAAAAACATATTTTTAGTGAAATTAATTCTATGTAACCCCCACAGTTTTTACAACTTGTAATATGTTTTAAAAAAATTCTATTTGCTCATGGCTCACTAAATGATAAAGATATCTTTCTTTCTCTTCTCCTTCAGTCTCATCCCGACTTTGCACACAGCGCTTCCGAATGCTTCTTGGATGGTTCATTGACAGAAAACAAATCAATTGCGCCTAGTTTTTGCTGCCATGGACATTAGAGCGCTTTATTATTTGAACACTTCCTATAGGAAGTATTAATTTTCTATTGCAAATTTCAATTGAAAATATTCAATATTTTAATGTACTTTAAATACAGGAATAATTTTATGACACATTTCTCAATAACTATAACATATCTATAAATGTGTCAAATTCTCAAAATTCTCAAATTTTGTAATAGGTTTTGAAAAAATTGTTTGAGAATGTCAGCAAAGCGGTTGGTACCCCAAAATCACAATAGTTTGTTAACTAATGATAGTTTAAACTTGGTAGCTCAAGAATTCTAAATTAAATTTTTCCATTAAGTATTAGAAAGAATAGATAGGCTTATTATTGTCTTTAATTTTTTCCGTTGATTGCTTCGCAACAATTTCTGTATGAAAATTAGGAGATATCTTTAATAAAAGTTCAAGCTTAAAAGAGAAAATATTCATTATTTAAGAGTAGTGGGTTTTTTAAAATTATTCGTAAATTGTTATCTTCAAAAATCAAATGGGAATTTACCTTATATAAATAATCTGATTACTATTGAGCTAGAAAGTATGCAGCAGGCGAATGTCTTAGGACTACTGCAGCATAAGGAAGTTACGGAAATGAAAGAACAGCAAAAATGAATTACCAGCATATCAAAATGTAACAGGAACTTGTTTTCAAACATAACTTGATTGCAAAATCATCAATTTTTCCATCGGCCTTTTCATACGGTTAGAAAGTGTAAAAATATATATCCTAGGCAACTACGAAACACTAAAATATTTGTAACATCGCTATTTGATTTTGCAATACTTAAGTATCAAAGGAGAATTCATTGCTAAGAGAGAGCATTATTTGCTGTGGAATGTACTTTAAGTATCCTCTGCCATTCTCTATAGCTTCCAAGAAAATACAACAAAATTTCAGTTTTTGAAACAAAAGATGCATGAAACAAACTGGTAGTCTAGACGCAAATTTCAAATCGGAAAGCACTTCCTGAATAACAAAAATTGATTTTGTAAGGTTATTATGTATATAACTCATCAGACAGCAAAATACAATTATATGCACTCCAAATAATGTTACATAAGTTAAAAGAAAGTAGAGTACATATGCGATATGTCAAAATGTGTTCACATGTTTTCAATAAAAAGAAGACGAAAACCGAGTACTTAGAACTGCAAAAAGCTAGTGCAGATAATGCAACCCTATATACAAATTTTGTATTACAAAAATAACTAAAAGGCCTGATTTCAGAACATGCAGATTTATTTTCGAAATGAATTTTGAAGATGCACTTTCGAAACAATTTATACACTAAATAGAATGTTAATTGCCCAGTAAATTGATATGAAAATTATTTTTTGGAATTTTGAAATGCTCATTTATTGCAACTGTAATTTTAATCTACTTCCGATGGAAAGTATGACAAATGTATTCAAAACACTACATACAATTTTTTTGACAAAAGGCTTTATTTTATTCTTTTTAACAATTAATTAGATTAATATTGGTCATTTTTAGAAATATCTGACAATGTAGATCAGATCTCAAAAATAATTTTTTAGCTATTATTAAAAAAAGTAAAAAATAATTAATGGGGTAAGACATAATATTTAAAAAAACTGCTGTCATTGATATAATGTCATTAAACTAAAAATCTACAATAAATTATTGCATAAGGGCAGTGAATATATTATTGACAATCAAAGAAACACTAATATTCTGGTAATTTCTTGTTTCTATTTGTTGTTTGTAAGAGTAGGCATTAGACAGTAATAAGATATTAATATTTTGATGGAGTAATATTTACACTCCTAGTCAATGTTGGATTAGCGCCATTCGCCCTCCATTTACACTGTAACAATTACAATAATTTTAAATAACACGTATTCAACATGTGAGCAAAAGAAATTCAATAGAAATGGATTAAAAATTCACTATTGTAATATTAATTAAGATATTTTGAATTAATTCCTGTTTTTTATCATGAATCGACTCTTCATACATACATACATAAATATTATACATAAATATTTTACAATTATTTCTATAAACTTATGATTTACTCATGAAAATGGTAAAATAATCACAAATAATCCAAATTTTCATTGATCCTTATTTCTAGACATTCCTGTTTTAAATAATTTAATACATTTTCATTAATTTAGTTTTGGTAGAAATGTAAATGTGATTTTCACTGAAGTGCTAAACTTGGTCTGGGCTTTAAACAATTAATAATAAATATGGGTTTATATATTTTTTTTGTACACTGTAGGCTTAATTTTTAACTCTTATCCTAACGGACTTGGACTTGAAAGTTTATTTTTATTCGATTTTTTGGTTGCAGCTTTTATTGAAGCACATTTCCAAGTTTTAGTAAGCATTTGAGATTCTCACCTTCACTAGTGCAGGTTTTGAAAGGTTTTATTAGTATTTTCTTTTATTTTAATAAAAGTACTTATTAGTTTATCACTAAGAAGGACTACATTGGCATGGGTTTGTTGATGCATGGTTTGGGCCGGGATGTTGCAAAATAGTCCGAAATTTCAAAAAACAAGTCTTAACTTCCATTCGACGGTTCACAGATATCACTTCAACTGCAGTGAATGCTATAGAATTATTAGCAATCTGTCAAGCAATCATAATTTACATTTTTAAATTTTATATTGCATTCATTAGTTACACATTTCCTTCTAAGATCCATAAATTTCTATTTTTAAACTTCAGTTTAAATACTTTTGAAAAATAAATTTTTAACATATCCAACATAGAGCTAGAAAGCCAACATTTTAGAATGGACGGAGACCGGCCTGGGCTTGTGCTATATTTTCGGCTTATGTCCATTGCTTGGGCATCCTATTTTAAATTTTTTTCGTAGGTATTAGTTTATCTAAATGAGACTGTGTGATAACAAATTTGTTTATATTTTAGCGAAATATTGGATTACACAAAAATCATTTTAAAAACCCAATGTTCTTAGCAATAAAGGCTATATTCCGCTACTTAAAAATATTTTCTATAAGAAAGCATGGCGGGCCCAAAAACGATTTTTAATTGCCATTTATGAATTGATATTTAGGAAAATCTTAATTGTATTTTTAGTTCTGCTATATTCATATAGGCAAATAGGACCCAAATTAAAACGTTTCTGTAATTTATAACGTTGTTGTGTTGTTTTGTGTTGTGTATGTTGTGTTACCAAGCAGCCATTTGCTGGTATTTTGTGTGACAAAAACTAACACAAATTAACTAATTATATATAGTACTGCAATGAGCATAAATCCAAGTGAGTGACATCGGTTACCAGATTAAACCCCATCCGATATCGACTTACATGTTGAGTTAGGATCAGTATCAAATTTTGGTACTGAGTACATGAAATGTTCAGAAAACTTAATTAGATTTGAGAAAGACCCATGTTGCTTAGAACAATGAATGTTTACGTTATCAGAAAATAACTGACGTTATATAGAGCACCATTTATTGGAGAGAAATTCAGAATGATAAATATTCAAGTGTAATATAAGCATAATCAAAGTCATGTAATTAAAAGGATTAAATGTGAGAAAAACTTTTCACTTGAACCTTCATTGAAAGGGTCAAAACAAAATCCCTTAGTCAATATTAATGTTTGACGTGTTCGTAGAACTGAACTGTTAAAAATATATATAGTATTGAAATTTCAAAATTTAAATTTATCAAACTTTTATTTCAAATATTGCTCTGAAAAAGCTAGGCTAGCTTTATATCGATTCGAGTTAATTTGTTCTTAGTGGCTACAATTCCGCTATTAAATTGAAACCTTTCAAAAATTTTGCAATTTATTATTTCTGAGAAACATTGAAGCATTTCAAAGTATTGGTTGCGACATGGAAATCAAACGGATATTAGTCAAAATCAATTTTTAAATTTAAGTTACATAAAGCAATTACGTCAAGCTAAAACCCTGAGTTAGTTTAAAGTTCATCCAAGCGACATAATTTACCGACGACACTCAATTAACAGATCATTGAGTGCACTTCGTGACAGCAAAATGCTCAAGCATGAATCATGGACTTCTACGATAATTTACTAACGATGTTTATATCGTAGTAGTCCATGCATGAATGTCGCTAAAGTTTGGTGTCATGTACTACATCACTATCAGAGAAAGAAACTCTCTCGAAATAACAAACCAACCCAAAGGGGCTTTTGCATAATCCGGACACTAAGCATTTCCAAAACTATTTGCAACGTAACTAAAATTATAGAAAAACTATAATACATTAAATGTCTTCAGCACCAAAAAAATTTAGTAAGCCCACAATGCTACTTGGCCAAAGTAAAAAATTTTCAAATAAGTTATTAATTTTGATAGTCTCAGAATGCTCAAATTGTGGCAATGCCTAAAATCATGCAATATGGATTCTTACCTGAGATCAGGGATGGAAGTGGGGCGGATTTTTGTATACTGCCCTGTATACCGCCCCACAGAATTTGTCCCTGCCCCATTTCCTCTTGTTGACATCTGCTCGATATTGCCATGTTTTATATTATACCGACCCAAATTTGCCTACAAAAAAATTCTTCTACAAAACTAATTACAATATTTTATTGCCCCATATTTGTTCTATGACCATTTTAATTAATTTCTTGAAGATACAGAATCTTTTTTAAATGTTATCTTTACTATTACTAATAACAAACGTGACGCCAATGCATCTTAACATTATAAATTACAAAATAAAATTAAATTTTAACTCTATAAATATTTTGTTAAGCTAATATTTTATATAATACATTTATGCAGGGACAATTGCACTCCTTCCAATGTAATTTCATTTCAAAATGATCTTGCTAATGTCATTAAATAGAATGAAGCTTCACTAAGAACTAAAAATGCATGGTAATTAACTTTTTAAAATGCGACTAAATTTCCAATTAAATCAATTTTATTAAGCAGGGAACTTTGATCTAAAAAATACTTTTACAATCTCTAAAATTGGCAATCTCTTACTTCAATCTTCCTTTACTAAAAAGTGTTTTTGCCCCACATTTGCCCAATGGGTATCTACTTTAGAAAAATCTTGCCTCATGCACGCCCCGACCTGCCCCGCTCCAACGTACCCCATTGAGCGACCAGCCCCACTTCCATCTCTGTTTGATAAATGATCAGGGCTACACATTATGAAGTTTGCATAATTTCAGCAGGGCTATTAAATTCTATTCCATTACAGAAATATTTACAAGTTTACATAATCACAAATGTGAATCTCAAAGAAACACGTAACATATATAAAGATTATAATATATATATATATATATATATATGGCATGAATTTGAGAGCAATCTTCAATCCAGACTTTTTAGATACATACTAGTGAATTTTTTCTTATTTTAATATTCAAATATTTTCCAATATTAGTCAATAATTTCAAAAATGTTATGCATTTATGCATTTTGAAAATATTAAGTTGAATTATATTCGTGACCTTGATTATTAACGTCTAGATTTAAATGTCCTTGAATGGATTAACAAACTTCCTTTCTAAGTGACGAGTTATTCTCCAATTGGTACTTCGCTGAAAATACAACTTCTTTTGGAAAGTAATGTTTTGTTCATAACAAATTAAGCACTTTGTGTTTATGAATTTAAATTCTTTTTGGAAAAGCAATGGGCTACCAATATATTATTAGTTTATAATCAATATTATTACTAGTCTTGCTTAAAGGTGTTTGTCAAAACGTCCATCAAATATTTCATTAAATAAACTTTAAAGAAAATTCTTAATAAATTCAATATACTAGAAATGCAAAGAACCACCAAGGTTCACAATAGGCACTTTGGGTTCTATCGTTGCTCATGTGATCAATGACAAATTGGAATAAGTGTGACAAATTTTTAAATTATCTACTGTTTGAATATAAACAAAGAATATAAATTGTATAAGACCCTGGAATTTAGAAAACCTCTACAATGCGTCGATAAATTCAATCGAAAGAAGCGATTTCAATTTATTAACATTAAAATTTTTTAACAATCATCACTAAATTACAATATTCTTTTGTAAATAAATGTACAATAATAAAATTTTTAATCATTTAAAGTGAAACTGGTAATGTTGTTTTCTATAAAAAGTTTTTGATTGTATAACATGTTTCTTTGTACCTGCACATGATCATGATAATAACACACATACTCACGGATGGCAAACTCAACAGAGCTGTCGCCTTTCCTGGTTTTAGAAAACGGTATGGCACGGTTCTTCTTGAGTTTTCTGATGTAAGTAAAACCTTCTTGGGTGTTGCCTGAAGTCATTGGTTAATCAAAATCTTCGAGCAGTTATTCTTCAAAAATGTAGAAATTGGATCTTGACAACATCATTTTGCAAGAGCCTTTTATAAAAGTAACTGACAAGTTTTGCATATGTCCCAGCGAGTTAGAAAAACTAGCATAAGTTAGAGAAGAAGTTTGAAGTTTTTTGGACATATCAATAAGGAATTTGTTCTCAGGGAGATTGAGTAGATCAATACCGGTGAGATCCCTCACTAACATAGCTGAAGCAAATAATGATGTGCAAACGTAGAAGTTTGCAACAATTCTTTCAGAAATTCAATCAACCTCATTGTTGTTTTAAAGAACTTATCTTGCGCCAGTACTTCATCGTTGAATAAGAAGACGACTGCTAGATTTCTATAAATAGATAAGGTGGTATTCGTATGTATTTAGTACAGAAGTGTATCTCTTACATTTTCAGAAGTTTTCATTACTAGCATCTGCAGCTTTGAGTATTAAACATATCAAGAGGGCTTTGGTGTTTCATTTACAGAGAAAAATAGCTGTGAGTTGTTACTTTCAAGAGTTTAGACCTTCCGATTCTCTGGACATTATTTTGGAATGAATTTCTTAAAAAACAGCATCTTCATTGCTTCCGATAGAGAAATAATTTTTGAATCATTTTCACCATTGCATGGGAGTATGTTCATCAATAAATGTGTCAATCTCTCTAGATACCCAAATTTCTCATTAGGCTTTGCGAGAACTGTTCGAAAAATTTACTTTGCGCTACTTGGCTGAAAGCACATAGTTGCGTTTAAATGTCATCACTAATGCGACCCCATTTTGACCTAATACAGACCCATTTTTCATCTAACCAATTCAAAATTTTGAATTCATCTGATTTAATGAAAATCAGTCAGTATGGGGAGAAAGGGAATTATATCAACCATTTGAATGATGAAAGTGAAAAACAAAATACTTGGCAAATTTTCAGGCTGAAAATTTTTATCCTTCAAAGGAGATTGTTTGCAGACCAAATGCATTCTTTTGCGAAGTTTATGATATACAACATGTATCACTCGCAAACATTTTTTTATTTAAAGTACAATCGTATGCCGGCATGATAGAATATTTTATGAATTTACTTTTTCCATAAGGCTGATAACTAAGCAGAGCAAAGCTAACAAATCAACAAAAATTGCCTTGCATTGAAATATAAACCTTCAATTTAAGAATAATTTCGAAAGACTAATTTTGACTTTATGTTGACCGTATTGAGTTTTGGGTCGCTCTGGTCATCAGTCAATAATAGAATTTGACTGAAAATATTTTAGCATTCGAAAAAAATATAATACATTATTCATAAAAGTCAGCTTATCACTATCAATGGCGGACATCGGTATAATATTTATTAAACAGATTCTAACCATTATTTTTTATTCTAGTTTATTTGTTATTCATATTTAATTCAGGAAATGTTAAGTTGACGGACGGCTTAACAGATTCGCACTTACATGATATTTACATAACAAGTATTGATTTAATTTACTGTAATGACAGCTGTCAGTTCGTTTATTCATTGGAATGGATTTAATGGATCAATCTATACACTGGCTATTTGAATATTTCATAAGATAACATATATTTGATAACTTACTATACCACTTATCTAAGATGTTGTATTTACTCAAGCAATATTACTGATTGAGACACTGATATAAACTGTGTTGTTAAAGTTTCACAGAATAGAATAAATGTTAACATTTTAAGCTGGTAACGACAGAGTGAACACCATTTGACAGTTTAACAGTGTCATAATCACAAATTGCTTGCCTTTTCTGCAATGGACAGAATTGAGGTCTGGAGACTCCAAGGCCTTTGATTTGGAAACATTTTAAATTTAGAAAATAGAAATCCAATCGCTTGATTGTTACTTCCATTATTGCGCTTGTAAAAAACTACATTAATAAAGATATTAATAAAGTAAGAAGTACTTACCATTCCCCTTAAGATTTAAAAATTCTGCATAACTACACACACACACATATATATATATATATATATATATATATATACATA